>CM035444.1:73009937-73014937 GCA_020310875.1 Ceratopteris richardii
TTTTCATAAGCCTGAGTTTGCTACAGACACCCCGCGTGTGCCGAACGATTTAGGCGGATGACTTGATCCACCATCCGAGCATCTCTCACGACCTGACATTGGTGAACCCGATGTGAACAAACGGCCTTGCAGCTCAGGTATAAAATTTAAATTTTTCGTGCATGTGCATACATGATATCGACAGATTGGATTGCAGAAGCTTCTTCATCCGTGGGAGCAGTGGCTTTGTCTTTGACTCCTTGCGCTCTTCTAGGTGTTGAGGGTTGTTCCCTAGGGAACTGAGCGCCTCCACGAAGAGTGGCAAGTAGCTATCCTCATCTCGCCACCCCTTTTCATCGACAAGAACGTTTGCACAATCATCCATTAGCAACTGATGTATTAGATTTTGATTCTATTAAAAATTGTATAAACTTTTACACAAGTCACTCTTTAAGCCTCTTCTTCGATTCAGATTCCAGGTATTTATATTTGGATTCTTTTTGCTTGCACATAATTAAATGAAAATGACATCTAATGTAGAGAATCTTCTGCATGATATGGAAGCACGATTAATTTCATCTATAGATTTAAAGCTTAATTCCAAGTTTGAGTCCTTAAACTCGTTTCTTTCAATCTTAACTACAGTAGTATCTGATTTTAATGCAAATCTTAAGTCAATAGATACTCAACTTGATCACGAGTTTAGGAATTTAGAAGGAATTCTTCATTATGAACTCTCAAATTTGAATGAAAATATGGAAACAATAGCAAATCATGTAAAAGAAATTTCATCATTCAAAACGATTGGTCATGAAATTGCAAGTTTAAAGGAGAACATTGAAAGGTTAAACAATCAAATACACGAAAGTGCTACATGTGAATGCAAAGATAGATATCAAGTATGAGTTCAAAGTAGATCTATGTATTCTATTGACCAAAATCCTTTACCCGATCATAGAAAAGTTGATCCTAAGGCTTTATATCAAAGACCGAAGAGAACTGTAAGATGCTTCTGGTGTGACCAACTAGGTCATACTTATGGGAACTGTATGGCCTATGAGAAAGCATGTAGCCAACAATTGGTATTAGAAAGTGAACAGAAAATATGTGATTATCAAACGCATCTACCATTGAGATTAAACTTAGGTAGAGGAGGAATGATAGACTATTTTGACCAAGAAAAATTTAGTCCTAAAACCAAACTTCAAAAACAATGGAAACATAAGAGTCATAAGGAGAAAAGCAATGTATGTCAATTACATTCTATGAACACCAAGATTGTGCCTAAATGTGAATGTTTGGACAATGATCAAAACCTTATTAAACCTAAATCTATGAATAACATTGATCTTCAAATTAAATCTAAGGATCAAGATACATTGAAAAAGTTTAAGAATGAAGAAGATGTAAAGATAAAAGATGATGAAAATGAACAATTAATTGATGGAAATATAGATATACAGGCGGTTAAAACAGAACCTAAAGTCATAGAAATTGACAATAAATGTGATCAAAATAAAAATGATGAAAGAATAGTACAAACATCTGAAGACAAAAATCTTCAACTTCAATCAGAACATGACAAGAATATGGGAAAATGGGTACAAGAAGCCATATGGAAGATTGAAAATAATATCAAAAACTCATCTAAAGGTAAGAAAAAGGAGAAGAATTTAAGTGAATAGTTTTATTGTGATGGAATTGTTTATTGAAGATAAAACATTTCAAATTTTGATTTTTGCTTGCTGCATATATGTTGTTTTCCTAAAAATTGAGAAACATATACCTAAATTGTCTAGTTTTAATGTTTGAAAAGCTAATTACAAACTTATGATTAAGTTTACATTAGGATTTGTTTAATCAAAAGAATTCTAAAATATGAAAACACAAAGTTTGTTTCAAATTAAACAAAAACATGTTTGTAATTATGCTTGCAAATGATTTTGATCAATATGCTTGTCATTTCCTAAACTTATGATAAATTTATGATTTTTTTTCTTTCACAAATAAGAAGAAATCTATTATGAAGAACAATTATGAAGAATATTATTATGATGAATATTTTGCACAAAATGATCTTTGTTTACAACAATTATGATGATATACTTTTAAAAGAAAGAAATATATATGATATAAATATGATCATGATAAATATGAAGAACATGAAAAAAATGTTACAATATGAGGATGATTTTATTGATATACCATATGATGAGTAAGAGGAACTTTTATAATCCAGATATGAATTTTTCATTGATATAAAAAAAATGATGCTCATTCATAAAGATAAAAGTAAAAAAAAACTTTGAACATTTTGATTTTTCCTAAATTTTATGAACTTTGTTTCATAGGTTGAAAAACCTATTTAAAAAAATTAAGAATGCATTATTTATGATAATTATAACCACTATGAATTTTTTATGATGAAATTTGTGACATGATGAAGATGAATATGATAGAATATATGAATTTATATTTGCAAGATAAATGATAATGAAGATTACTTGTTTTGTAGCTTCTATTTTATAAGTGATTACAGGTTCTGAAGATGCATTGATCAAAGCAATTGAAGATGTTATGTCAAAAGTTCTGATAAATTTAAAGAGAGCAGATTGAAGATGAAGCAGATTGAAGATAAAATTGATTTTAGGTCGTATTTTTCTTTGTCTTAAAATTTTGTTTTACGTATTTTATTTGCATTCATATAAAACTAATTGATAAAATCTGGAATGAAGAATATTAATTTATAAAGGACTCTATTTAACCATATTAGGAAAATAGACATAATTTATATTTCTACATTTATAGATTAAGTGAGATTTGTTAAAAATAGAAGGATTTGTAGTTCATTTAGATAACGAAAGTAGTTGTATATGTGTAGGAGCATATTGTTGCATGATTCATGTCTGTGAAAACCTAGATCTTTCTTGTCCATGCAGCTAGATCCTTAGCTCGGATTAAAGGGTTAAGCCTTTCCCCTTTAAAACAAAAAAGTAGCGAAAAAAAAAAAGAATATTGACATGGAAGTTATACCTTCTTCAACTCCAAAAAGGTATTTACATTTATTATCGATATGAAGTTTACATCATATTTATATGAAGAAACTAGCTGAGAAAAAACACATCTAGTGATTAAAATTGGGCATACAAAGCGGCTGTCTGTCCAAGTAGATTTAGTAGATTTCTTTGGCATGCTTGATTGCTCATATGTGAATGCATATATATGACGAAACCTGCATTTGAATGAATGAAAATGAATTCTGTTTTATACTAATCTTTACATAGTTTATAAATGGATAAAATGTAAACTAATGTTTGTTGACTGAAAAGGTTAATAGTTTACCTTTATACTTTAATATGTTTTCATTGCCAGATGTAATTGAAATAAACTTCATATGCATGTTGAAAAGATTTAAAATTTGATAAGATTAAATATATTTAAAAAAGAATTGATGCTGTTCTATGATTTAATTTCAGGATAATCATCGAAAATGCTGCTTCCCTTAATCTGCAAGTTGGCCCATCGGGACGATGTGCAGGTTTGGTGGCGGTGGATGTCGGGAAGATTTGCATCTTCCAATTGATGACCCGAAAAATTAAAATATTTATTGGTGAATTCTAAACCTCTTTTATATCATTGTTGATCAGTTGTGTTAATTGGATTAACTATTTTGAAAGTGTTTTCAGGTATGAAGGATGAAGCAGGACATATGTTCATGTTAGGGTTTACCCTAATTACTCATTTAATGAGAATTTCCTATTTTTTTTACATTCAAGAATTATGGGTATTCAGCCTAGGGTTTCTTGAATTCATGTGTTGTTTATAAGATTTGGTTAATGTTAAGGGTTTAGATGAGTTATAATGGGTTAAAGCTAGGGTTCAGAAGGATTTTAATGGTCTAACCCAGGGGGTTTTATGGGTTTCCAATAGGGTTTCTAGGATTTACTATATTAAAAGGGTTAAAATAGATATTATTTATCATCATTAATTACATATTTATGTATTCTAAATTAAACTATGCTATTAATAATTACTTTAAGTAAATGTGTGTATTTAAATATTAAGGTTCTAATTAATTAAACCCTTAAACTAAGCTTAAATTAATTAATTTATTTAAATAAGAAATGTAGGCTAATTAGATTAAAATGATTAATTAAATAGATAAATAACTAGTGGACTATATGAGTGCTAGGAAAAAGAATGGCTTATATAAGTTGTGTAACTAAAGAGATTTAAGGAGTGGTCTCAATAGAAGATGCACTTAAAGTGAAAAAAGTTGGTTAAGAGAAAGAGTGGAGAGAATTAGTGAAGATGAAAAGAGAGGAGTAGAAATTAAGTGTAATTAAAGTAGAAAAGTTAAACTATAAAGTGTGGTGGCAGTAAGGAGATTAAAGTGTGGTTGTAGATTAAAAGTTAAAACTAAAAAGAGTGGTTTAGAAACGACTTGTGTTTGTATTTAAATGAGTGTTGAGCTCAAGTTTCTCTTAATGTTTTTTTTGGAGGTACTTTCTTCTGCTCCTACTTTCTTCTGTTTTTCCTTCTTTCTCATTAGACCCTCCTTGTGCTCGGGATATTAAGCCATCATGTACTGCTGTGTACGATGATCTTGATGTTGATTGTCCGGCTGGAAGCATGCCCATGCCTATTCCATGGCTTGGTCTTGGTCCCTGCAGCATTGCGCGTATATATGTGATGTGTGTAAGTGTATGTGTGTGTGTGAAGTATACATGTGATGTGTGTATGTATGTGTGTGTGTGAAGTGTGTGTATGTGATATATGTGTGTGTGTGATGTGTGTGTATGTGATGTGATGTATGTGTGTGTGTGAAGTGTATGTGTGTGTGTGAAGTGTATGTGTGTGTGAAGTGTGTGTATGTGAAGTGTATGTGTGTGTGTGAAGTATATATGTGATGTGTGTATGTATGTGTGTGTGTGAAGTGTGTGTATGTGAAGTGTATGTGTGTGTGTGAAGTGTATATGTGTGTGTGATGTGTGTGTGAGAGAGAGAGAGAGAGAAAATGA
>CM035444.1:73017437-73087437 GCA_020310875.1 Ceratopteris richardii
TCCATAGCTATTTAAACTATTTAAAGACCTTAGTTTCAGTCATAGAATTAGGTAATTTAAATTGTTTTGTCATTAGAACCCTTATTTTCATAAGCCTGAGTTTGCTACTGACACCTCGCGTGTGCCGAACGATTTAGGCGGATGACTTGATCCACCATCCGAGCATCTCTCACGACCTGACACCGAAAAAAGTTACAGAGTGAGCACATGAATGAAAGAGATTCCATGGATAGTTTTTTGACAAAGATCAAAGACTTGAAGGAGGAGTTGGTTTTTGCTCATGAGGTCTTGCTTGAGAGTTCACTTGTGTAGACTGTTCTGAATGGACTCCCAGATTCATACCAAAGTTTGCTTTCTAGTCTTTGATTGATGATGAAAGGCAATCCAAATGCCTTAACATTTGAGGAGTTAATTTATGTTCTGTTGCAGGAAGATCAGTCTAGGTAGAACATGTCCATTATGCATGTTGCAAATCAAGCTTTATTGTCCAATCAGAAGAGCAAAGTTAAATGGAGCTCTTTTACTAGTAAGCAAAAATCTACTAATTCATTACAGAGAAAGTTAATCACCCTCTCATCGCCCTCATGCGGGGCCCACTTGGGTTTGAGCTTGTTGTTGATCAAAAGGAGGACTTGATGGTGCCTGAAGGGGGGGGATTTCTTACTGTTAACAATCCTTTTGCCAAGGAGGAATAGTGATTTCTCAATCGACCACTCCCTGGGGGGATCGCCGAAGTTGAGAGCACACCTCTCCCGCCAAGCTTCCCCTGCTTTGTGGGATTTGGGGGGTCCCGTGGGCACTAGTCCCCTTCTATTGTACCTTTGTTTCTTAATTTAATTCAAGTCCGGGAGAGTAGGCTATTGCCGAACTTCCTTTATAAAAAAAATCTACTAATTTTGCACAATCAAAGAAGGATGACAAAGACGAGAAGAAAATAGAAAAGCAGAAATTGTTTTGCAAATACTATTAAGGAAATGATCATGTCATGAAGAGTTGTCCAAAACTGGCTGCAAAAGAGGCAAAAAAGAAAGAGGTTGTATGATTGTTGCAAAGGCCTCTACACCCAAAGCAAAGTCTGCTATCCTTGTGTAGAATGAAGAATGGGCATTTACTACTGTTTGCAATTATGACCCATCTTCACATGAACAATGTATGTTTGCAATAGACTCAGATGTTTGGTACTTTGATAGTGGGGCAACCAAATAAATTACCTCGTAGCGCAATTTCTCCACTTCACTTGAGCCTGCCCCTACAGGGAATACTATCACATGCGCCAAAAACTCCTCTTATCCTATTATGGGAGTTGGTAAGATCATTTTGACTACTACTGATGGTAGTTCTTTTGCATTATCAGATGCTTTATTTGTGTGAGGGAATAAGAAAAATATGTTATCAGTTTCAACATTAGCCAAGATTGGCTTGGTCATGAAATCTGTTGATGATAGATGTACAGTTCATGGTCTGTCAAGTGGCGATATCATGATTATTTTTGCAATTTTATGTTGTGGGCTATATAAGCTTAGAGATTATGCAGAATCTATAAATGATTCAGCATGTGCAATTCAAGATTCTTAGGCTATGTTAGATGCAAAGCTTTGGCATACACGCTTTGGTCATCTCCATTTTGCTGGTTTGTGTTGGAGTTAGATGTCTGTGCAAGCACGCGAACAACACAAGGAAGAAGAAGAAGCTTGGAGCACAACACACAATACTGAATGTATTACTAAAGAATGTACAATGATAAGTAGCCCATTAGGGCAATAGGCGTGTATACAAGCCAGGGGAAAAAAACCTCTTAAAGAGGGAAAAAAGTGCCCCGGCAGTCCTAGAGTGTTCACACACATCACTACCTAAATATATCAACAAATCCCCCCTGGGAGTGATGCGGTGAACACGTAGTTGGCACTCGTGTATAAGGAAGTGCCAAGCTATGTGGAAATCACTCCACAAAAGGAAGTAAGCCCAAAGCTTTGCAGAAAGCTTCAAACTTCTCCCTAGGCATAGCCTTCGTGAAAAGGTCTGCAATGTTCTCCTGTGTGGGCACATATGCCAAGCTGAGGACCAGTGAGCAGCATGTCGTCAACATAGACAACAATGATCAGGAGCACATTGTTGGCGAAAACTTCGGCTCTAACGCCACTGTTGCGGAAATACTTTCGCCCTGAAGGTGGGTTTTGCGACAAAGCTTGAACTCTGTCAGGCCTGCGGAAATTATCACGCCACCGTAGTAGAATGCTAAGCTAAAGTGATTCAGAACACTTCTGTAATCAACAGTAGCTTAGCCTAATTAACGTCGCCTTAACTGTGTTATCCTGCGACACAAGTTCCACCGGAACTTCACCAGACTGTTACTGGACTGACATCGTAATCGTACCGGAACTTCACCGAAATAAACTTAGTTCTGCTTGTGATTGCTTCAGATGAACTTATGTGAAGTAAGGAAGTAGTGTGTGAGCTTCCTTCACCGAATGAACTTCCTTCTGGAAACTTCACAGTTCTAAAATGCTACTTTCCGGTTAACTTTTGTACTGTGTGTACATCTTCATTCCACCGGAAACTGTGATCAGCTTAAAGTAGAGATGTCTAGCTACAAGATGAGCTAGCTCTCATACAAAGCTTCGAACTCTGCTACGAGTTATACTTCGTTGTTCTACCGAAAAAAAAAAAAACTTGTTTTCTAAGAAACTGTAACTGACCGGAAATTACTGAAATATGTTTATTGAGTAAACTGTTATTCACTGAAACATGCGTTTACAGAGAAGGTACTGAAGCACGTTTAGTAACGAGTCGTGACAGTTAACGATAAACGGAAACTTCCTACCGTAACACGAAATAGCTTCAGATTCTTTACAAGTAAAGATTACGCGCAGACATCCACATGAACATGTGTTTTCAATTAGAGAAGATGTGTACAAGTAAGCTTGGCCTCTTCTTGCTCAAGCTACAGAAACTCTCCTACAGTGAGTAGTTTCTTATTACCATCTCTCTTCAGATGCAAATACCCGACACTTCAGGCTTGTGTTATTCATTTGTACATACGTGATCTATGGCGTCTTCTGAGAACTTCTAACTCTCTCTTCACTCATACGCGATCTATGGAGTCTTCTCTCTTCCTTCTCTATATCTGTCTCTCGTTCTCCTCTGTGTATCATCCTCTTTTTTTGGTTCTTCAAATCTTGCTGTATATATATATACACTTCCCTTTGGCGCTCCTCTGCGCTGTCATTCTTCAATTTACGTTATGCGCGCCTTACGCGCCCGCCGCGGTTAATTGCTCTGTTATGCGCACACTGTGCACTAACTTCGCATACTGTACACCTGTGCATAGATTTTCCAGAAGATTCTGTTTCTCTCTTTGTCTGTTGCGTCAAATTTGTGAGTGTTTCCTTAACAGCTCCCCCTCAATCACTAATTTGACCTCTTCCGGTCTTTCATATATCTTTCTTTCTTTTATACCTGCCATCTCTTTGAATCGGTTTGTCTTCATTCCATCCAAGCTTTTAGTCAGAATGTCTGCAATCTGATCTTTCGTAGGAGTGTAGACTATTTCTATTTCTTTCTCCATTACTTTTTCCCTTAGGAAATGATACTGAATCTCTATGTGTTTTGTTCTTGCATGAAGCACAGGATTCGCTGCAAGATACAGCGAGCTCATATTATCTCCATGTATAATTGGTATACCTTGATCTATACCCATGCTTTTAAGTAAAATCTGCATCCATATTACTTCTTTTGCTGCTTCTACCAGTCCTTTGTATTCTGCTTCTGTTGACGATAAAGCTACTGTGTGTTGTTTCTTCGAACACCAGCTTACCAGCTTATCTCCTAGGTATATCATATACCCGTGCGTTGATCTTCAGTCATCTTGGCTTCCTGCCCAATCTGAGTCACTATATGCTCTGAGCTTTATATCTGACGTAAAAGGATAATATAATCCTTCCTTTATAGTTCTTCTGATATATCTGAGAACTCTTTGTCCTGCAACCCAGTGTTGCTCTGTCGGACAATGCATAAACTGTGAGAGAACTCCCACCGGGAAACTGAGATCCGGTCTTGTTAGCGTAGCATATATTAGGCTTCCTACCAACGATTGATACTTCTTCATATCTTTGAATTCTGTTCCACTATATTTGCTGAGTTTATGATTTACTTCAAGCGGTGTTGAAGCTTCTCTGCAATTCTCCATGTTGAACTTCTTCAATAAGTTCAGGAGATACCTTTCTTGTGTGACATATACACCATGATCTGTATATGTGATTTCCATACCTAGAAAGTATGATAACTTTCCCAGGTCACTGAGCTTGAACTCTCTTTCTAGTAGTTTCTTTACCTCTGTGATTCCTGCATCTGAGGTACCTGTAATTATTATGTCATCTACATAGATACAAATGTAGATCATTCCTTCTTCTGTCCTTTTGATGAGTAGACTTGCATCTGCCTTCGAGCTTTGGTATCCAAGTTCATTGAGATATTTCACAAGTCTGTAGTTCCAAGCTCTTGGGGCTTGTTTTAGTCCATAAAGTGCTTTTCTTAACCTGCAAACAAAATTTGGGTATCTGGAACTTATAAACCCTTCTGGTTGTTCCATATAGACTTCATCTGATATATATCCATTCAGGAATGCATTCTTTATATCTAGCTGACTTAGCTTCCATCCTTTTGATGCTGCTATAGCAATCACTGTTCTTATGGTTGACATCTTTGCCACCGGACTGAACGTCTCGTCATAGTCTATGCCATGCGTCTGAGCATAGCCCTTGATAACCAGTCTCGCTTTATGTCTGGCTATCCTTCCATCTGCAAGTTTCTTTATTTTGAACACCCATTTATTTCCGATTACTTTCTTACCGTTCGGTTTAGGAACAAGCTCCCATGTCTTGTTCTCTTCTAGTGCGGTGAGTTCTTCTTCCATTGCTTCTTGCCATTGCTTCTTGCCTTTGGCTTCGTCATAGCTCTGAGGCTCTTCCTCTTCTTTAACCATATATGCATAATCTTGTTGAGTTATATATGATGTATCATACGAGTATCTCTCCGGTTGTCTTCTTACTCTGTTCGACCTTCTTAGCTCATATTCTTCGTGTGTGTCTGAGTACATGTCTTCATCTTCGTTCCTTATACCTGTTCCGGTCCTGGACGTACTTGCCTCGTCTTCTTTGTTTACCTGAACGATTGTTTTACCTTTCTCTTTTCTTTTTATCTCTTCTTCAAATTCTTCAGCTGTATGATTCTGATCTGCATACCAGCTTTTCTGTTCATCAAATGTTACATCCCTGGAAACAGTAAAATGTTTGGTTAGAGGACTCCATAACCTGTAACCCATCTGCTTTTCATCATATCCGACGAATACATATTTCTCTGCTTTCGGTTCAAGCTTGTGTCTGAGTTGAGACGGTACATAAGCATATGCTACTGATCCAAACACTTTGCAGTGATCAAGTGTTGGCTTCTTTCCCCACCAAGCTTCATAAGGGGTCATTCCTTCTAAGGCTGTACATGGTAATCTGTTTACCAAGTATGTAGCTGTATTTACGGCTTCAGCCCAAAGATAATCTGGGCAATTCTTTTCTTTTAGCATAGCCCATGCAAACTCGACTAGAGTTTGGTTTCTCCTTTCTGCTACACCGTTTTGTTGTGGTGTATATCTGCAGGTTATTTCTCTCTTAATACCTGCATTCCAAAGATAGTTATTGAAATCATGGGAGAAGTATTCTCCCCCTCCATCAGACCTTAGTCTTTTAAGTTTTCGTCCGGTGAGTCTTTCAGCATATGCATGAAAATGCCTGAAAGCTCTAAACACTTCTGATTTTTCCTTCAAAACATAAAGAGTTATCCACCTTGTTGCATCATCAATGAATAAAACATAGTACCTTGATCCGCTGATTGATCCTTCTTTCGTTGGTCCCCATACATCTGTATGTATGAGTTCCAGCACATTGTCATGTTTGAATCCTTTCTTCTGGAAAGGTAGCCTGTGGGCTTTTCCCATCTGACAGGCTTCGCATTTGTGAATCATATGTTGGTTCTGTACGTTCGGTAATCCCAGTACAGACTGATTTGCTATCATAGCTTTGATTCCTTTTTCGTGAAAATGACCTAATCTCTTGTGCCAGAGATCAAGTTCTGTAATTACCTTTTCATCATGTGTGAGCAGCGCTTGGCCAATGTTCCCTTGTACTCTTAAGGTAAAGAGTCTGCCTTCTTTCTTACCAGAAACGATCTGATAATATCCGTTCTGTGGATCTTCTACAAATACTCCTTTGTTTGTAAATCTGGCCTGAAACCCTTTTTCGACTATCTGTCCCACACTGATCAGATTTTTCGGTATTGTTGGAACATACAAAACATTAGTTAGCAAATCTGCTCCACTCTTGCATTTCACCTTTCCGATTGATCGTACTTTGTGTCTTGTATTGTCACCTGTTTGAACAGTGTGACTCGCACTTCCCTTTTCCAATTCTGACATCAATTCTATGTTTCCTGACAAGTGATTAGAACATCCAGAGTCAATGTAAAATACCTTTAGATCTTCGTTATCAGATGTGCTGATTGAGTTCATCATCAATGATGTATGACTTTCATTCTGTGTGTCATTTGCGTAGTTGTTGTAGGTGGTGTTGTAGGATTGACTCTGTCCCCAACTTCTTGTTCCACCTCTACCGTAGCCTCCTCTTTGGCTTTGTCTTCCTCTTTGGAAGTTACTCTGATTTCTTCCGCTTCTGCCTCTGCTATTATTGTTCTGTCTTTGATTTGATTCCTGTTGGTTGTGCCAACAGTCATGCGCCATATGATTACTTAGTCCGCAAATCCAGCAGACTTTCTTGTTAGTATTCTGACTACTTTTTCCTCTTGCTCTTCCTCTGCCAGTGCCTTTCCCTCTTGCGTAATAGGCCTGAGAACTTGATTCTTCTTCGTCTTTTGACTTACCTTTGTCTTTCTTCTTGTTCTTCATGTACATTGCAGAGCTATGTCCTTTATCTGCGTCTCCTTTCAGGTCTTGCTCATATGTGAGCATCAAACCAAGCAGCTAATTTAGCTCTGGTACAAAATGATTTAGGGAGAGTTCAGTTGATAGTACAAAAGGTTTCCACCTTTCATCTCCTCTCAAACCTGTGAGCACTTGCGCTATCAATCTATGATCTTCGACTTCTTCATTTATGGATCCAAGACTATCTGCTAGATCCTTCATTTTAGTGACATAGTCACTAATGCTTTGACTCGGCTTCTTTTTGAACGTTGTGAATTCGGACCATAGGCTGGCCTTCCTAGCTTTCGTAGTATTTTGGAAGTGATCTTCCAATGCGCTCCATATGTCCTCTGCTTTCTCCAGACCTCTAATGTGCGGTAGCAGATGATCTGACACAGTGTTGTAGATGTAGGCTCTTGCCGTTGCATCTTTCTTTTGCCACAGCTTTAGGGCGTCTAGTTCTTCTTTTTCCGGTTGACTATCATCTTCGAAGGTCGGTTTCTTTTCTTCTCCGGTCACGTACATCATTAAGTCCTTACTCATAAGTAAGGCTTCCATGCGCATTACCCATGCGGGATAATTATCTCTGTCCAGTTTATCAATTTGGACGTGGTCTGCCATGATAGAGAATACTCTAGGCTCTTATACCAATTCTTGGGAGATTAACCTGCTCTGATACCAATTGTTGGCGAAAACTTCGGCTCTAACGCCACTGTTGCGGAAATACTTTCGCCCTGAAGGTGGGTTTTGCGACAAAGCTTGAACTCTGTCAAGCCTGCGGAAATTGTCGCACCACCGTAGTAGAATGCTAAGCTAACGTGATTCAGAACACTTCTATAATCAACAGTAGCTTAGCCTAATTAACGTCGCCTTAACTGTGTTATCCTGCGACACAAGTTCCACCGGAACTTCACCAGACTGTTACTGGACTGACACCGTAATCGTACCGGAACTTCACCGAAATAAACTTAGTTCTGCTCGTGATTGCTTCAGATGAACTTATGTGAAGTAAGGAAGTAGTGTGTGAGCTTCCTTCACCGAATGAACTTCCTTCTGGAAACTTCACAGTTCTAAAATGCTACTTTCCGGTTAACTTTTGTACTGTGTGTACATCTTCATTCCACCAGAAACTGTGATCAGCTTAAAGTAGAGATGTCTAGCTACAAGATGAGCTAGCTCTCATACAAAGCTTCGAACTCTGCTACGAGTTATACTTCGTTGTTCTACCGAAAAAAAAAAACTTGTTTTCTGAGAAACTGTAACTGACCGGAAATTACTGAAATATGTTTACTGAGTAAACTGTTATTCACTGAAACATGCGTTTACAGAGAAGGTACTGAAGCACGTTTAGTAACGAGTCGTGACAGTTAACGATAAACAGAAACTTCCTACCGTAACACGAAATAGCTTCAGATTCTTTACAAGTAAAGATTACGCGCAGACATCCACATGAACATGTGTTTTCAATTAGAGAAGATGTGTACAAGTAAGCTTGGCCTCTTCTTGCTCAAGCTACAGAAACTCTCCTACAGTGAGTAGTTTCTTATTACCATCTCTCTTCAGATGCAAATACCCGACACTTCAGGCTTGTGTTATTCATCTGTACATACGCGATCTATGGCGTCTTCTGAGAACTTCTAACTCTCTCTTCACTCATACGCGATCTATGGCGTCTTCTCTCTTCCTTCTCTATATCTGTCTCTCGTTCTCCTCTGTGTATCATCCTCTTTTTTTGGTTCTTCAAATCTTGCTGTATATATATATACACTTCCCTTTGGCGCTCCTCTGCGCTGTCATTCTTCAATTTACGTTATGCGCGCCTTACGCGCCCGCCGCGGTTAATTGCTCTGTTATGCGCACACTGTGCACTAACTTCGCATACTGTACACATGTGCATAGATTTTCCAGAAGATTCTATTTCTCTCTTTGTCTGTTGCGTCAAATTCGTGAGTGTTTCCTTAACACACATCATTAACATGCTTAACATATAAGGTGCTTTCAGTTGGACTATTCTCAAAACCATGTGCAATCAGATAGGCATGTATCTTCTCATACCAAGCACGTGGTGCTTGCTTTAAACCATATAATGCCTTCTTTAACCTACACACCTGGTTTTCATGCACTTTTTGCACAAAGCCACGGGGCTGAAAAACATACACTTCTTCATGCAAGTCACCATTCAGAAATGCAGTTTTAATGTCCAACTGATGTACATTCCAACCATGATGGGCTGCAAGTGCACAAATGCTCCGAACAGTAGTCATATGGCATGTAGGTGCAAAAGTCTCATCAAAATCAATGCCTCTTTCCTGCGCATAACCCTTTGCAACAAGCCTAGCCTTATACCTGTCAACTGTACCATCAGGTTTATGCTTCAGCTTGTATACCCACTTAGTGCCAATGGCCTTCTTGTCAGGAGGCAATTCACATAAAGACCAAGTACCATTCTTCATTATTGCATCATATTCAGATTGTATAGCAGCCATCCAATTTTCTGAATTTTGTGCTTCATCAAACGAAATAGGCTCATTCTCATCACA
Source organism: Ceratopteris richardii (assembly GCA_020310875.1). NCBI lineage: Eukaryota > Viridiplantae > Streptophyta > Polypodiopsida > Polypodiales > Pteridaceae > Ceratopteris > Ceratopteris richardii. The sequence goes on from CM035444.1 coordinate 73,026,942, forward strand.
GAGACTAGATGCATCCATAGCATAGCAATTTGATGCAAAAGAGGCACTATGAGAGCCTGATCGAGTACGATATGATAGAGGTGCATCTAATTTGATGTCACACAAGTTTTGCACTAGCCGTTTTGGCATAGTTCTTGCCTGCTCAGTATCAGCTCTCTCATCAATAAGTGCATCATGTACATCTGCATTAGAAATGGAATTATCTACATCCTCACATGAAACCTGCAAAGGCTGAGAAGTTGCCTCATTAGGACCAGTATAGACTGTGCAGCTGTAAAAAGAGGCAGCAAAGTATCATACATGCATTGGAGCTAATAGATGTCTCCTTAGTACATGAAAGCAATGGTTGAATAGCATCTTCCACAAAAACAACATCACGGCTAACCAGAATGCGTTTAGTCTGTGGATGATACAGACGACAGCCTTTACCTTCAGAATTGTACCCAACAAAAATACATTTTACTGCTTTATCATCCAATTTTCTGCGATGTTGTTTAGGCACTAATGCATATGCCAAACAACCAAAAACACGCAGATGAGCAACAGATGGCTTGTGGTCATGCCAAGCCTCATATGGAGTGATAGACTGTAGCACTTTAATGGGACACCTGTTCAGTACATATGTTGCACACATGATAGCCTCAAGCCAGAAACTATGTGGTAAAGCCTGACTCTTGACCATACACCTCACCATCTCCATTAGTGATCTGTTCTTTTGTTCAGAAACTCCATTCTGTTGAGGTGTATACGGCACTGTACACTGGTGTTTTATCCCACATTCAGCCAGAAATGTATTAAAATCAGAAGACATATACTCCCCCCCTCGATCAGAATGGAGGGTGCCTATTTTACATGCTGACAGATTTCAGCCAAAACTAAAAATTGTTTGAAGCACATGAATACTTCGGACTTTGCCTGCAATGGATATACCCATGCATGCCTCGAAAAATCATCGATGAAAGTCACGAAGTATAGATAATTCCCAAAAGAAGGTATCTGCATAGGACCACAGACATCACTATGTACAAGCTACCATTTCTGAGTAGTTGAACTGAACCATCTTTTGGAAAGGATGAACGCTGCATTTTGCCCAAAATATAGCCTTCACAAACATGTTTTCCAGGTGCCTCAAGTTTGGGCAAAGAGGACACCATTTCAGATTTCTGCAGGCATAGCAAACTAGCAAAATTCAGATGGCCAAAGCGTGCATGCCAAAGCTTTGCATCTGACATAGCTTAAGAATCATTTACTGCACATGCCAAATCATTTATAGATCTTTCATAGTCTATTAGCTTATATAGCCCACAACATAAAATGCCAGAAGCAATAACCACATTGCCATTTGATAGATCATGAACTGTACACCTGTCATCAACAAATTTCACAACCAAGCCAATCTTGGCTAATGCAGAAACTGATAACAGGTTCTTCTTGATCCCTGGTACAAATAAAGCATCTGACAAAGTGAAAGAACTACCATCAGCAGTAGTCAAAATGATCTTACCAACTCCCATAACAGGATAAGAGGAGTTGTTGGCGCATGTAACAGTATTCCCTATAGGGGCACGCTCGAGTGAAGAGAAGAAACTATGTTGCGAGGTTATATGTTTGGTTGCCCCACTGTCAAAATACTGGCAAACATCTGAGTCTACTGTAGACATGCACTGCTCATGAGAAGATGGGTCAAAACCACAGACAGTAGTATAGCCCATTCTTCTTCTTGCACAATATTAGCAGACTCTGTTTTTGGTGTAGAGGCCTCTGCAACAACCATTCCAACCTCTTTCTTCTTTGCCTCTTTAGCAGCCAAGGCAAATTTGTTTTGAAAAATTTTGATGAAGTCTTAATGCCTGCATCACTGAATTTGATAACAGCCAATCATGTCAAGCATCTTTGTGTCTTTAAAAACGTATGCGCAATAAACACAATCGAATAAAACTTTCACTAACGAATCTTTGAGTGCGATTTACTTCTATTCTGCTTTATTACCTTACATCACCGTATACTATAAATTGGAGTACTTTTTCTGGTTTCCAATAATGAGGGTGTGAGGATGACGATATAGGTAAGAATTAGTTATAATAGTGATGTCGCTTTTAAACGTACAGAATTCTAAATCGAAAGTCATTCTTCATTTTTGGGTACGAATTTGAACTTCTGCATAATTCTATGCATTGCGATTGAATGGAATACTAAAAGAACAATGATTGTTCCTTTTACATATGAGTTTCCATTTCTTTAAATCCCTTTTCTATTTACCTTTGGAACTCGCTTATACATCATGACCCTCTCCTGCAAACCATGATGCGTTCTAAGAGAGTTCGATGAGGATGATAGCTTACTAATTTTGAATATTTAGAGAAAATTAGAGGACTATTCAATAAAAGACTACAGATTATCTAATATCTCTGCCCGTGGATGAAAAACCTCAATAGCAACGTGATTTGATGGAAATATGAAAACGGCTCGGGTTTAGTTCTTGTACACTGTACATATAGTTGCATATTTTGAAAATTCTTTTTTTTTTTTTTTTGTACGCACAGATACTTAAAGTAACGATCGATCTTGGTGTTCATACAGCTTCTTCTGTTGTAACACATTTTGGCGCTAACATACCTCTTAAGCAAGTGGATAGATAAAATATGTTATTTCACATTTGTATGAATACAAATAGAAGAACCCTTTCAGTTTTTTTTTGTGTGATCATTTATTTCTCCTTCGTATTCTGTAGCAAGGTTTAAAAATCACACGCTGTATGTATTCATATTAAAGGTATAATTACATCATGCAATAAATGTTAATAAGAAAGGCTGATAAAAGTTCTTGAGTTAAAACGTGAATGAAAATAAATCAAAGGAAGGTCTATATGTAAAAGATTTAACACATATAACTGTGAACACTTTTTGCACTCTATGCGAAAGAAAGATTTCTTTATCTGATAAAGGAATTGTATTCAATTCGAGAGGCAGATTTTATTATGTTCCTTTTGATTTATGCATCATAATACGAATGCCAGACGGCTTTGTGTTTCAAAGATGAATGTTAAGATTTTGATCAAAGCATAAAGAATGGTGTTAATAAAAACTCTTCAAATTGGATGTTTTTGTCTCAAGACGTGATAAAGGTTCGTGACATTATCTAATTGAAATTCCAAGGAATTGTATCCTTTGGAGATAGTATCTCATGTTTCAATAAAGATTTTAAAGTATGATTGTCAGTCCAAAGCTAGTTTTAGTTTAATGATGTCACAAATTTTGATAAGTTCTTTGCAATTGAACTAAACGATTGTCTTGAGTTTCTATGTATTCACTAGAGATTCTCGGAAAGCACCTTGCATGCATTGTATGACCGACATTTGAATTGATCATCCTTTGACTAAGTGAATAGTGTTAAACTCTTTTACTTAACTAAGAAGAAGAATTTCATAGAATTGTACTCTTTTTTATATACATGAAAAAGAGCAAATATGATGGTGTGGAAGGTCTTAAATTGAACTACTATCCATTGTTTCTTAAGTTTCCTTCGTATCTGAGCTTGCTCCAAGCACCTAACGTGCGCCGTAATTCCAGCGGTTGCACTACAACATATGAGTGGCATACCGACGTTGCCCATACCAACGGTCATGCCTCGGTGTCGGTATGATCGTTGAAAATGCTTGAAAAACCACGGATGCAATACCGACGGTCATTTAATTGTCGGTATTACACGCGTCGATATGAGCGTCGGTATAGGCGTCAGTACTTTCTTGTGAATTACCGACGCTTATACCGAGGCAACGTTTTAACCGGGCCCGAGAGCAAAAATTCGACATTTGCTTGCATTTTGAACCAAAGTTTGCTATCGTCAAGTTTGCGCGCGCGAACTACATTCTGTGCCTATTGTGTACACACATCTCTCTCTTTCTCTCTCTCTCTTTCTCTCTCTCTCTCTTTCTCTCTCTCTCTCTCTCTCTCTCTCTTTCTCTACATCTCTGTTTCTCTAGATCTGAAATTTTGGTAAGAATTGCACATACTGTAGCACCCTTTCTCTTTCTTTGTGTTTTCCCTTTTCTAATTTCTCTTCTCTTCCGTTTTGCAGGAGCTTTTTGGCATCAAATCTTTGGAATTTGACGAAAGGCAACATTAAGTGGAGCTTGACGACAACGCTCCAAACAATTACATCGATGTAAGTGATTGTTTTGTTTTCGATTGATATAGAGTGAGTGAGAGAGATAGAGAGAGATGAAAGAAAGAGAGAGATCTAAAGAAACATAAAGAGAGAGAGAGAGAAAGAAAGAGAGAGATGAAAGAGAAAGATAGAGAGAGTGAAAGAGAGAGAGATGAAATAGAAAGAGAATGAGATAGAGAGAGAGATGCATACATACATACACACACATATGCATACACATACTCACATACATATTACATACACACATGCATATTACATACACACTCACATACATATTACATACACACATGCATATACATACACATACATATTACATACTCACATGCATACACACATATACATACATACGTGCATATTACATACAAACATGCATATTACATACACACATGCATATTAGATACACACATGCATATACATACACACACATATTCATTCTCATACTCACATACATACATACATGTATACACACATATACATACACACATGTACACACACACATGTACACACACACATGTACACACACACATGTTTACATGCACACATGCATATGCATACATACATACACACATATTTGCATGTACACACACACATACATACACACATGCATATTACATACACACTCACATATGTATACACACACATATGTGCATACACACGTGCATATGCATACATACATACACACACATATGCATGTACACACACACATACATACATACACACATGCATATTATACACACACACACATATATATACACACTCACATATGTATACACACTCACATATGTATACACACACATGCATACATGCACACACATACACACACATCACATATACATACACACATACATACATATACATGTTTTAGGGTTAGGGTTTTAGGATTAGGGTTTATGAATTTCTCTTTTCTTTTGTTTTGCAGGAGATTTTTGGCATCAGTTCTTTGGAATTCGACAAAGGAAAACATTAAGTGGACTTTGATGACAACGCTCCAAACAATTACATCGATGTAAGTGATTGTTTTGTTTTCGATTGATATAGAGTGAGATAGACAGAGAAAGAGAGAGATGAAAGAAAGAGAGATATACATACACACATATTTGCATGTACACACACATACATACATACACACATGCATATTACATACACACACACATATAAATACACACTCACATATGTATACACACACATGTGCATACACACATGCATATGCATATATACATACGCACACATATGCATGTACACACACATATGCATGTACACACACATACATACATACACACATGCATATTACATATACACACATATATATACACACTCACATATGTATACACATATGCATACATGCACATACACATACACACACATCACATATACATACACACATACACACATATACATGTTTTAGGGTTAGGGTTTCAAGATTAGGGTTTTTGAATTTCTCTTTTCTTTTGTTTTGCAGGAGATTTTTGGCATTGATTCTTTGGAATTTGACAAGATATGATGTCAATTGAGCTTTGACAAGAGCGTTCAAAAGAATTACATCGATGTAAGTGATTGTTTTGTTCTTCATTATAAATAGAGATAGAGAGAGAGAAAATAAGAGAGAGAGAGAAAGATGGAGAGAGAGAGATGAAAGAGGGAGAGAGAGAGAGAGAGATAAAGAGAGAGATATAGATAGAGAGAAAGAGAGAAACATAGAGATACATACACACAAATGCATACATATTACATACACATATGCATATCCATACATACACACACACACATATACACACACGTGTACACACACATGCATACATGCACATACAAATACACACACATCACATATACATCCACACAAACACACATATACATGTTTTAGGGTTAGGGTTTTAGGATTAGGGTTTTTGACTTTTACACATATACACACATGATACATACACACATGCACACATATACACATGCATACACACATACATATACACATACACATACACATACACATACACATACACATACACATACACATACACATACACATACACATACACATACACATACACATACACATACACATACACATACACATACACATACACATACACATACACATACACATACACATACACATACACATACACATACACATACACATACACACACATACACATACACATACATACATACATACACACACACATGCATACATACATACATACATACACACATACATACATACACATACACTTACACATACACACATGCATACACACACACACATGCATACATACATACAGACACACATACATACATACATACATACACACATACAGATAGAGAGAGAGAGAGAGTCACACGCACACACATGCATACATATACACACGTGACATATACATACACACACGTGACATATACATACACACATATGCATGTCTTAGGGTTAGGGTTTTTGGCTTTTACATATATACACACATGCATACATACATATACACATATGAACACATAATACATATGCACATACACACATATATACACGTGCATACACACATACATACATACACACACACACACACACACATATATATATATATATATTTATATATATATATACACACACACACACACATGCATACACACATACACATATGTGACATATACATACACACATATGCATATTTTAGGGTTAGGGTTTTAGGATTAGGGTTTTTGGCTTTTACATATATACACACATGCATACACACATATACACATATAAACACATAATACATATACACATACACATATATATACACATGCATACACACATACACACATATACATGTTTTAGGTCTAGGTCTTCAGAATTAGGGTTTTAGGATTTTTACATAGATACACATATGCATACATACACATACATATATATATATATTCACCTACACATATATATATACACAAGAATACACACATACACCTGTTTTAGGTCTAGGTCTTTAGGATTAGGGTTTTAGGGTTTTTACACATGTAGATAAATATTTACACATATACAAATATACACACATAATACATATACACATACACATGTATATACATAGGCAGACACACATATACATGTGTTCTAGTTGTTGTTTATAAATATCATGTCAATGTGTCTCATTTCTTTGTACACGATTCATGATTCATTTCGCTCATGTCTTTTGTATTTGACAGTATTTTTTGCTTTATCAAATCATTTTTTTGTTGCCTGTCATACATGTCACATGTACTTGGGTTTTTCTTGGGCAGGGTGGATTGTCTTTTGCTACATACATGGGAATGTTGCTGTAGCAAGAGACAACACACTCTGCCTAAAAAAAATTTGCAGATATGGTCGTCGGTATAGGCGACCGTATAAGTGTCGATATCCCCAGGCACATACCGATGCTTATACCGACTATTTTGCCCAGGGGCATACCATGGCTTATACCGACGTTTATACCGACGCATATACAGACACTTATATCACGCTTATACCGATGCTTATACTGACGCATATACCGATGCTTATACCGACGCTTTGGTTCCGATGCCTACAGCGACCCTTACACCAACGTCGGGGCAAAATCGCGCCCGTTCATTTTCCTCGGTAGAAGCCTCGGTATACGCCTGATATGTTGTAGTGTTGGCTTGATCCACTAAAGCATTGTAGTCTATCACTCCATATGAGGCTTGGTATGGTCGTAAGCCATCTGTTGCTCACCTACATGTTTTTTATTGTTTGGCATATGCATTAGTGTATGAACAACAATGCAAGAAATTGGATGATAAAGCAGTGAAATGTATTTTTGTTGGATATAGTCCTGAAAGCAAAGGCCATCATCTATATCATCCACATACTAAACGCATCATAGTTAGTTGTGATGTTTTTTTGTGGGAGATTCTATTCAGCCATTACTTTCATGCACTAAGGAGACATCAGTTAGCTCCAAAGACATGTATGACACTTTGCTTCCTCTTTTTACATGTGGAAAGTCTAGTGTTGGTCCTAATGAGACAACTCTCAACCTTTAGAGGTTTCATGTAATGATGCAGATCATTCCATTTCTGATATAGATTTACATGATGCACTTATTGATGAGAGAGTTGATATTCAGGAGGCAAAAACTATGCCAAAATGGTTGGTGTACACTTTGCATGATAGCAAATTAGATGCACCTTTACCATATCGTACTCGTTCAGGCTCTCATAGTGCTTCTTTTGCATCAAATTGCTATGCTATGGTTGACTCGAGTCTTTGTGATGAGAATGAGCCAGTTTTGTTTGATGAAGCACAAAATTCAAAAAATTGGATGGCTCTTATGCAATTAGAATATAATGCTATCATGAAAAATGGTACTTGTTCTTTATGTGACTTGCCTCCTCGCAAGAAAGCCATTGGTACTAAGTAGGTATAGAAGCTAAAGCATGAGCCTGATGGAATAGTTGATAGGCATAAGGCTAGGCTTGTTGCAAAGGGTTATGCTCAGGAAAGAGGCATTGATTTTGATGAGACCTTTGCTCCTACATGCAGAATGCCTACTGTTTGTAGCATCTTTGCACTTGCACCTCATCATGGTTGGAATGTATATCAGTTGTTCATTAAAACTATATTTCTGAATGGTGAGTTGCATGAAGAAGTATATGTTTTTTAGCCAGTGGCTTTGTGTATAAAGGGCATGAAAACCAAGTGTGTAGGTTAAAAAAGGCATTATATGGTTTGAAGCAAACACCACGTGCTTAATGTGCTTCTGATCATTGTTATCTATGTTGATGACATGCTGCTCATTGGTCCTCATGAGAAGTATATTATTGATTTTAAAGTTGATTTGCATGCCTCATTTGAGATGTCAGATTTTGGGCATTTGCATCATTATTTGGGCATTCAATTTATGCAAGTTGATGACAGAATAGATTTGCGTCAAACAAAATATATTGACACATTATTGCGGCATTTTGGCTTTGAAGATTTTAAACCTATTGCCACTCCTATGGAGACAGGTTTACTGTTGGGTCTTCATGATGCTGGAGATGCATCTAATGTTGTTCTCTATCATCAGGTTGTTGGATGCTTGATTTGATTATGCATTACTCGGCCAGATATTCAGTTTGTTGTCTCATAGAGGAGCCGATTTATGTATTTCCTAGGTAGCAAGCATTCACAAGCGGTCAAGTGCATCTTTTGCTACTTGAGTGCTACCTAGCTACTTGGATTGTTTTATCTCAAGGGGGACCACTACTGTCAGTTTTACATGTTTTTTTTTTTACTCTAATTAGGTTGGTTGTTATGACACTTATGTATCCATTATTGGCTTTCGCTTCATGCTTGGTAGCCCATGTATATCTTGGTTGAGCAAGAAGCAGCCTATTGTGGCCGCTTCCAGTTGTGAGGTTGAGTATAGGGTAACTTTCACAATAATTATTGAGTGTGTGTGGCTCAGATGCCTTATGACTTATTTGCGTGTTGGTTAGTCTTTTGCCACCACCATCTTCACTCACAGTTAGAGTGGATTGGCAGTTGCGAGGAACCCTGTGTTCCATGCTTACAAGCACATTGAAGTGCACTATCATTATGTCAAGGAGAGGTTCTCTGTTGAGAGATCAGTTTGGCATATGTGCCCACATAGGAGAACATTGTAGAACTTTGCACAAAGGCTCTATCTAGGGAGAAATTTGAAGCTTTCCACAAATCTTTGGGCTTATTTCTTTTTGTGAATTAATTCCACATAGCTTAGCACTTCCTTATACAAGAGTGCCAGCTCCTTGTTCACCACATCACTCCACGAGGGAAGGGATTTATTGATATATTTAGGTAGTGATGTGTATGAACACAATAGGATCACTGGGCTTATTGTGTGTTGTCCTCCAAGCTTCTTTCTCTATCAGAATCTTCTTTGCTTACCCGTGGGATTTTAGAGATCTCTCCCTCAACTCAATTCCAAGCATATGCTAATGCCTTTTAGATTCGAAAGCTAAGAATCTCATCAATATTAATACACCTTTAGCTTATATTAATTATTCAACGTTAAGTACCACGACTAGTGGTTTGGGACTTTTTTGGAACTACTTGCTATCTAACTAACTTGAAGAATTCTATTCTCAATACTAGGGAGCAATTTATATTTCAATTTTGGAGATTCCTTTTAAGGAATCAAATAACATGAGCAAATGATTCATCTGGGAATCTTTTGCATTACTGTAATGATCTTTCAAAGAAATTCTTGATTTTTGTACAATACTCTCAAAGGTTTATTGTTGGAATAGTCTTCATGTCTCGAGTATCGAACTAAAGAATCACCTTAGGACATGCTTTTCATTTTTTGATGAAAGTTTAACTTGAAATTTAATTTTTATATGATAAACATTCCTTTTCTTGAGTTTGAAAAAATCATTATCATGATTCAATCGTTTCATGTTACTAGAGTACTTTAAACATAATTTGATAATCCACTTTGATTGCATAATTAAAAGTACAATCATCTTTTTATGTTTGAACCAATGTATATAATTGTACTATGAAAACTTTATCGTCTTTTTTATCACTTAAGAATCAGCAAGATTCTTTCTTAGAAGTGATAGCTTACTAATATCTTGGAAGACCTTAATGGTTAAGCTTTACAAATAGCTTATCCAAAAGATACACTGTTTCAACCTAGATTAGTGCATGCATATTGGAGTGTCAAAAAGCTAATGCTTTACTCCTCATATGAGGTAAAACTTGGGCATGCTACAACTACAACCACCTTTAGGGTTAGGCATCCCACCCTTTTCTAGACTTTAGTATGCCAAAAAGTTATTTTCTAGATAACTTTCTTGAAAAAAAAACATCTATATCTTGAAGATGTTTACTTTCTTTAACCTGCAGTTAGGTTTAATAATTTTGTCCCTTTTTATAAACATGCATGTGCACAAACTTGAGTGTATCAAATATCTATTTTCAAATAAAGAGGAAGCATGTATTGTGCATGAAAACATCCCTTTGGAAGGACAGATGCACAAACAATCATTTTTTCCGTGCATGGACTCATGTTTCCATGTTATGCACCAAGTGATTCTAATGCTTGTCATGCTTGAAATGATAAGGTAGTTTCATCACCTTAGACTAGATTTGATCTTAATCAACAAAATTAGTTGGCCTACTTCAACTTTTTCTTAAGGTGAAGTGCAAGGTAATGAAAAAAAGATCAAACATGAATTGAAAACAATCATCAATTGGAGAATTGTTATCTCCAAATCAAGTTATGTCCTTCCATTGTCTAAGAGAAGAGCCAAAAACTCCTCTTTGATTTTCTTATCACCTCTTTCCATGCTTTGTTGCTTCACATGAAGAAGTGCCCCAAATATATGACCATATCCTTCTTTTGGCGAAGTAGATCATTTCGTGGCCAAACAAAAGCCATCATCAATGCTAAGTCTCAGATTCACAACTCTTCAAACTCATAAGTTCATAAGCTCTTCTCATGAGCAGGTAATCGATCTGAAAAGGTTTAGTCACATGCATGCCTATTTCAAGTGTGAATCATCATAGACATGGTAACTTGATTAGAGAGCCAAGAAGTAGCTCTTGATCGGTTTGAAGTGGTTACATGAGCCTGTCTGCAGATGTTTATTATGGATGCCGGTGTCTCAACTGAGTTGAGTTCGAATCTCGCTGGTCCTGGTGCCAATTGCGTATGGTTTTGTGATGTTCTGTTGAAGAGAGCAGCCAATAAGAAAGCATTCATTGAAAATTAACATCTGTATTAGTACACCAACACCCGGTATCTAGATATGGTAGTACATTGCCCACGAGTGAGTTCTGGGTTCGATTCTCGGTGCCGGCATACGTGAGAGGTAGATAACACACCTCTCTTTTTGCCTCACCATAATGATGCCTATTTGCTGTGTTGTGCCAAAACTAGAGATATAGTTGAAAAACCATCCCAGTTACACACGTCACAGCTACCTGAGCGAATGCCTGGACCACTCTCATACTCATGCCGATTCGTGTGATCGAATCCGTAGGAGGTCGGTGATAGGAGCCCCTTATTCTACAGAAAACAGCTATACCTTTCCACGTACAAATTTGTAAGAGGCTGTGGAACTTTGTACTTTGCACGCATCGCTACCAGAGCAAATGGATAAATCAGACGCCTCTTTTGCCTTTTGTAGTACTGAAGCTCATGCTGAACTATATACATTAGGAGTATTCGAATGAGCCCTCGCTTAATACCTCCCCTTCGGGTGCAAACGATGCTTCTTCAGTCCCCGAGGCAGATGGTCGTGGTGCTTCTCTTAATAAGATCTATTCAAATGGTCATGCAGGTCAAAAAAAGTCAATCCTAAACCCCCACGGAAGAAATGAGGGAAGTTGGTTAATCCGTATAGTGTTCTCCTTGAGGTTACTAATCATTCCTTTATAGATGAATGTGAGTCGGACAAGGAAAATTGCCCTGTTGATCATTCTACTGAAGTTAATCAAGTGGGTCCCTCTGTTAAACAGGTGTTGGTAGATTCCAACACTCCCAATGAGTGGCACTTAGTTGGAAAAAAAAAACCCCACTATACCAGGTATCCTTCTGACGCTAATGATGATACATTAATGGATGAAATCAATAAAGTCGATGGAGAACTTTTGGTGCAAATGTCCCACGAGGTTACTGTTCAAGATGAACCTCCTTCGTCCCTTAATAAAGTCAACGATATTGTAGTCAAACTGCAAGGTAAGTCAAAAAGAAAAGAAGGGGTTAGGACTTCAAGTTCTAATCTCCAACCAAGTAAGTCCTCGAAAATCTAAGTTCCTTTGTTTCTCTCCCTCTTTCTGTTTTTATGGATTATTTGAATATTGTTTCCTTTAACAGTAAAGGTCTGACTGATCCAGTCAGGCCCAAAATCATTAACAATTGGAAAAGGAATCTTTCCAAGTCCCCTGATGTCTTATGTCTTAAAGAGCTGAAGATTGGTGGTCATAAGCTCTCCACCCATTTGAAAATTATCGATGGGCATTATAAATGGTTTTTTACTGGTCATGATCAAGGTAAAGGAGGTGCAGCCATTGGTGTTAATCCGTAAGTTGGGGCATCTCATTAAAGGGGTGACTAAAAGTCCATCTAATCAATGGGTTTCTGTCTCTTTCGACTCCCCTATGGATGTAAGTATAGTCAGTCTTTATGCCTCTAATTGCAGAAACATGAGAAGCAAATGCTGGGAGGAGTTAAAATACCTTCAAGGTAATATCTGAATTATCGGAGACTTTAACATGGTTACCAACATTAACGATAGACTTAATAAAAAGGGGGCCTGCATTTATGGTATTGAGAAGACCTGCTGGTACTCTCTCTATCACTTTCATGATTTGATTGATCACTCTGAGCATACTGGTATCACCTGGGGGAGATTAGTGCTGTTACTGACCAATCCATGTTTTTGTCTGATCATTTTCCTATTTGTTTGACTTTTAAGAGGAATTTTAAGCCTTTTAGAGCCGGTTGGCCCCACCTTGATGCTAGAATGCTTAAGTTCCCCTCGATTATTAATCAAATTAAGGAGTTCATTAGCTAGCACTTCTCCCATAACACCTCTGCTCTCAAAAGCTGGGAGTTGGCTGTGAAGGATATCCAAAAGATTTTTACTTTCTATATAGACAAAGTGTTTAAGGCTAGGTCTCTCAGAAAAGAGAAAATCTTGGAAGCCCTTAAGATGTATGATCCTAATAACCCATGTGTGGAGTCCATTGAGTTGAACCATAAGCTGAGATGTGAGGAGTATCTGGAAGCTAGCTGGTCTCTCGCCAACTCCAGAAGGTTCTGGGAGAGGAACATGGACATACCTAATAAACATATGTATGATCTTCTCAAGCAAAAGAAAAACAAGGGCTTCATTCCTCTTCTTTCTAAAAGTAATGGTGGTACTGCTGCCAACATGGAAGAGTGCTTACAAGAAGCCTCTAGTTTCTTTATGAATGTTTTCTCTTGTCCTCCCAAGAGGAGGGAGGACATCCAAAGAGCCAGGGCCCATATAGCTTCTGTCAGGGTGAAAACTCTCCCTCAGGGACTAGCTTCTCTTTTGGACCTGCCCCTCTCTGCTGGTGAGGTTAAAGAAACCATTGGTAAGTTGAAACTGTGTAAATCTCCTGGCATTGATGGAATTCCTAATGAGCTTTTCAAGGAGCTTAAGGATTTCATTACCCCTTACCTTCTGGAGATATGGAGAGAGGCCACTAGGAAAGGTACTTTGTCCTCTGACATGAACATGGGGGTTATTAGACTCATCCACAAGAAGGGCCCTAAGGAAGACCTCAATAACTGGAGAGCCATTACTTGTCTCAATTCTGTTTACAAAGTTTTTGCTTCTGCCCTTGCTAGAAGGCTTAGTCCCATCATGAATTCTATCATTTTACCGATGCAAAAAGGTTTTATTAAAGGTAGATATATTTTAGATGCCATCATCTCTCTTTGGGAAGGTATTGATTATGCTGCTGAAAGAGATCTTGACTTCTACTTTTTCAAAATTGATTTTGACAAGGCTTATGACAGAATTGAATGGGACTTTATCCTTCAGTCTCTCCAGGATATTGGTATGGGGAAAAATTTTATTAAGTATGTTAGTACCCTTTTTGGGAATGCTTGGTCCAGAGTCTCTTTGAATGGTCATCTTTCCCCCCCTTTTAAAATTGCCAGATCCATTAGACAAGGGTGCCCCTTGGCCCCTCTTCTCTTTGCCATATCCAGTGATGCTCTTGGGTGGTTGGTGAATCATGAAATGTCCAGAGAAAATATCAAAGGCATCCCCATTCCCAACTCCAATCACCAACTTGGTCTTCAAATGTTTGCAGATGATACAAATATGTGCACTCTTGCTGATCCGGTTTTTGTTGAAAATTTTTTGGGTTGTCTGAATACTTTTTGCCTGGCTAGTGGTTCTCATATCAATCACTCCAAAATTGGTTTCAGATCTTCCAATCATGTGATTCCCAACTGCATCACTAATTCCCGCTATATTGTCCTGCAGGATCAAGTAGTCTTCAGGTTATTGGGTATTCCCATGGGGTTCAATGTCACTATGCAGCAAAGGTGGGATTGGGTGATTAACAAATTTAAAGGAAAAATGCTCAGGTGGTATAATGTTTATGCTTCACTATCTCACAGATGCTTCATCTTGAAGCACTACCTGCTCCCTTCCCTGGTTTATTTCTTGGCTTGTTGGAGCCCTTCAAAAAAACAGTTAAATCAGGCCATTGCCCTTGCTAGAAGGTTTCTATGGGGTGGTAATGAACAGGATAATAAAGTTCCTAAGGTTTCCTGGAAGATATGCTGCCTGCCTAAACATGAAGGTGGGTTAGGTATCATTTGCCCTATAAAAATGGCTGAGAACCTGGCTGCTAAATGGATCTTCAGGGCTTTAAACTCTTTTGACATTTGGGCTGTCCTTCTCAAAAGGAATATTCATAAATTTCATGTCAAGAATTACAAAGCTTGGACTAACAATCATTTGAGGGACATTGTGATTTCCCCATCCACCTTTTCCCTTGTTGGCAGTATCCTCTCCTACAGGTTTTGGTTTGTGTGGATGAAGGTCAAGGCTTGCTTTTCCCCAAGCTCTAAGTTTACTACTAACCTTAACTTTTTTCTGCAGGAATCTCCTTGGCTGGGATGGATTGCCCTATGGAATAATAAAAGTTTAGAGATTAGAGAGCATAAATGTTTCAAACTTGGAATAAGAAACTGGGCTTGGTTCTTCAACTCAGGTGAGCTGGTTTCTGATGAATATATCCTTGGACTGACTCAATGTTCCTCTGGCTGTTTGCAAATTTTGTTGGAAATGAAGTCCCTCCTGAAGGTGATGGAGGAATGAAGGATCAGTGAAATTCACATTGAGGAAGTTGCAAAAGATATGTGGCAAAGGTTCAAAGGCAACAAGGGTTATGTTCTCTGCGTGACTAACAAGCTCAATCTCAAATGGGGATGTAACTGGTCAGCCAGTCAATGGAGATATAGGTTCAAAGCCATTTGGGCTTTCCCCTTCAACATCAAACATTCCTACTTGGAATGGCTGATTCTGCATAATGGTCTTTGGACAGGCAACATGGCTAAGAGAGTAAATCCCAATAATGGAAATTGTTCTCTGTGTAGTAGGGAAGAGGATTTAACCCATCTTTTCATTAACTGTTGGCATGCCAGACAATTCTGGAAGTTGTTGGACCCCATTCTGATTATCAAGAAGCTCCCTCAACTTGGCATCAGAGAGATAATTCTTGGCTGCTACAATAAGCTTGATCTTGTGCTGTGGAATTTGTGGAGGGGGCACATCTTATGGCATATCTGGATTAGTAGGAATCAAACCCTTTTTAATAATGGCAAAAGGAATTTTCTGTGTTCCCTCAGAAAAACACTGTATCTTTCTGGTATACAGAGTCTGCAGGCCATTAAAAATGTCCCCTAGAATCTCACTGATACTATAAGGACCCTTCCTCCCTGTAAATGGAGGGAATCCCTATTAGAAGGTTACTCCAGTGATAGATTCATAATGGTCTATAATTTGTAACCCTTGTGGCTGCTGGGCTCGCCTGGTTTTGATCTGCATTTTGTAACCCTAGTGGTTGCTGGGATCACTGCTCCCTGTACACTTTGTAATTTTTTCCATTAATTTACTCTCTTTTCTTGTTGTTTCAAAAAAAATATATATATTATAGTAAGTGTTTAAAAACATAACATGGCATGCGCAAGGATCCAATAGATTGTGGTTAACGCAGTAACTGCAGTTTGTCCTCTTCGCAAGTTCAAAACCCAAGAGCAGCGGCTCTGAGATTTTTGTCATTATCAGGCGACTTTTGACGTAGGAGTCATGATAGACCATGAAAATCTTGAATGTTGAGTGCCTTCATCGCCGAAAAGCTGGTAAGTTGTCCTTTCCACCGCGCTTCTCCAGCACTTAGCCGTATAAGGCCATAAGACCATAAGAGATATCCGGAATAAAAGGAGAGAAATGGTGTATCGGAGGCTCTCACGTCTTGAAGAAGAAGTGAACAAAGGTAACTTGCATTGCCAACAAGGGCTTCTGAAAGACATATTTTTCAAAGATTGGTGGGCGGGGAAGGCTGACAAACCTTCGAAAGAGATGTGTAACATCCTCAAAAGGAAGCAAGCTAGGGAATCTATCCCCTTCTTGGTCGATAACAATGGGGTCGAGTGTAGCACTGATGTTGAGAACATATCTATCATCGTGGAGCACTTTACCCATCTTCTCGGAGTCTCGACTCCTCTTTCCCCGCACAGGCGTGACTCCATGGCAACTATCTCAAGGGTTGCTCAATCCAGAATCCCACAGAACATGAATTCTCTTCTGGATGCTAATATTTCTGAGATCGAAATTATCGAGGATATTGATGCTCTTCTCAATGGGAAAAGTACGGGTCTTGATGGCCTCACCAATGAGTTTTTCAAGTCCTTCAAGCATGAGGTGGCCACCCCACTACGTCTGGTGTGGCAAGAGGCTCTCTCCTTCGGTGCCCTCCCTGAGTGTCTTAATATGGTGTCATCAAGTTAATTCACAAAAGCGGAGATAAGAACAAAATTGAAAATTGGCGGCCGATTACCATGCTCCAAACTGGATACAAGATACTTGCCAGAGTTATCGCCAAGAGAATCTCTTGTCATTTAAAGTCATGGCTTTGTGAGGACTAGAAAGGCTTTATCAAAGGTAGATCTATACTTGAAGCAATTGTCGATATTTGGGAAGGCCTTGCATTTGCTAAGGAGTCTGCACAAGATCTGGTATTCATTAAGATCGACTTCGACAAAGCGTATGACAGATTGGAATGGGACTTTATTCTCCAATCACTGAAAGACCTTGGATGCAGCCAAAAGTTCCCGAAAATGGTTTCTACTCTTCTCGAAAATGCTTCAACTAGAATAAATATAAACGGTAAGCTCTCTGAGCCCATACGTTTAAAAAGATCTATCAGGCAAGGCTGCCCTCTGGCTCCTCTACTCTTCGCTATTGCCTCGTACGGCCTCATTGGCCTATTAAAGCATCACATGGACTCTGGCAATCTCAAAGGTCTTTCCCTACCTCTAAATCACGGCCAAATGATTGCTAGACTCTTTGCCGATGACATGAATGCCTTTGTGCATAACGATATGAACAACATTGAGGTGTTCTGGAGTTGCCTCGACACCTTTTGTGTGGTGTGAGGTTCAAAAATCAACCATGCTAAAACTGCTTTCAGAGCAATCCGTGGACCCCCACCCCAACTGTTGTTAGATCAAGGGTGTCAAGTTATCCCTAGAGGTCAAGTCTTCCGTCTCCTTGGCATCCCGATGGGCTTCGACATCACAATGGACCAACGATGGAGTTGGGTGCTGGCAAAGCTGGATGGCAAAATAAATCATTGGAAAGGTATGAGTCAAATTGCCAGGGCGTACTATGGTTGTTAACACATTTATGCTTTCAACGACTATTTACTTTATCTCGTGTTGGAGACCGAAGGAGAAAGAGCTGGCCAAAGTGGAAAGAATCTGCAGAAACTTCCTTTGGACTGGGACCCCAACAGGAGGGGGATTTCCAAAATCAATTGGGAAACTTGCATTAGCTCGAAAGACTCAGGGGGCTTGGGTATTTTGGATATCGTTGGGTTGGTTGACAAGCCGGCGGTTAAGTGGCTTATCAAGGCTTGAAGCAATAGTGAGTCCTCTTGGGCTAAATTGTTATTCAGGAACTTGAAAGACCTTACCTTAGTTGGCCATCCCAGTTGGAAGGACATAGGGATTCTCACGCTTTTGTTCTCCCCCCACCCAGTGTCCCCTAAAGGCTCTAGCCTCGTGTGTTCTTTATGGAAGAGTTGGAACAAGGCCAAACAATTCATCAGAATCAGTGACGAGTGGAAGTGGGCTGTTGGGATAAGACAAAATGACTATATCTGGTTCTCGATCAGTGGCATTAGAGGAGTGGAGCCTTGGAACCTCCAAACTGCAAAGCGATTATGGAACAAGGGGTTCAAACAGTGGAAACAACTCTGGAAACAAGGGACCAACCAGTGGATTAGGTTTGAAGACTTAGACCCGAGACTTAAAGTTACCCTCGAGGAATGGACTCTTCTTCAAGGCAAGTGTTTAGTGTGGGACCGCTCAACTACTAGCCTCCTCTGCAGACAGGATCTTCCTTGCCTAGAGGGCCTCAAATGGAGCAATGGTAAGAAAATTTCCAGAATCCCCAGCTTCAAAGAGATCTTAGATGTTCATAGAGGTGGTGCCTTTCTTGGACCAAACTTCGATGGGAACTAAAGTTCATGTCTATTTGGCACCCCCTAATTGAGATAAAAAAGTCCGTTCTCATGTGGTAGATCTTGCATAAGGGAATTTGGTCCAATGCAAGGGCTAACAAAATCTGTGGTGTGCCGCCATGGTGCAAGCGTTGCCACCGATGCATCGAAGATTTAGCTCACCTGTTCTTCGATTGCCCCAAGTGCCATGTTATCTGGCGTCACGTGACACGGATATTGAGACTCACGAACCAAATCAATTGGCAACAGGTGTTGTTGAGTGAGGCGGTCGGCTGCTCATTGAGGCTGTGGAATGCCATCAGGGCTGAGACTCTTTGGAAGATTTGGCGGGATCGATGTGTTGTCAATTTTGGCCAAACTCCTAAGGAATGCTCGATCGAGAAATCCCTGTTTCTTCTAGGTAAAAGAATCTCCCGAGATAAGAGATCTCCACCATTTAGACATCACTGTATTTATCTCCTCAAAAACAACAAGCTGAAACCCAAATGGGTCCCACATGAGGGTGATGATAGATTTATCCGCCTCATTTGTAATGCCCTCTAGCTTTCCATACTCCTCCCTTGCATTGTGGGATTTGGGGGGTCCCATGGGCACTAGTCCCTTTCACTTGTAACTTTTCTTTATTTTAATTAAAGTCTGGGAGAATAGGCTAAGGCCAAACTTCCTTTTATAAAAAAAAAAAGCTGGTAAGTTGACATCGCTTCTGCATACACATCTAAAAAATAGTTTTTGAGTTCAAATCTCATACCAAGCAAAATGAAGTACTTGTGGATACCTATAGGGAAGTCTAGAAGCTTCAAAAGCTCAATGAATGCAGGTAACTCTTCTGTCTCTATTTCCTCAAAAGATGAGAAAAACAACTTGTTCAATGAGGATGAAATTTTTACGGATCAAATTAACAAGAATGATGAGGAAGTCATTGCTCAAGCCAGTTCTGGTTTGCCCAATGAAAACAATGTGCTAATGATAGGTGCCAGGACTCCTAGTCCTAAAACTAAAGAGAAAAATAAGGTGAAAAGAAAAGAGACGGTTAGGTGCTCTAACTCAGTAGTTAAGCCCATCAAGAATCACAGGAAGTAATTGTCTCTGTATTCCAACTGGTTATTGTTGATTATGGATAACACAAAAATAGTTTCTCTTAATACTAAAGGTCTCTTAGACCCAGTCAGAGGTAAAGTCATTAATAAGTGGCTAATAGACTCTTCTTTGACTCCAGACTTCATTTGCTTACAGGAACTAAAAAATGGAGGATCTCAGCTCAAAGCTAATCTGAAGAACGTCTCCAACTATTGTACTTGGTACTGCACCAACCATAATGGTAAGGGTGGAGCAGCCATTGGTATTAACTCTAACATCGACCATCTGGTCGGAGAGGTGAAGGTTAGCTCCTCCAACCAATGGATTGCCTTAAAGTGTAAGGAACCTCTGAATTTCTACATTGTTTGTGTCTATGATGCTAATTATGTTGCAGGTAGGACCAATTGTTGGGAAGAAATAAGCAACCTGAATGGGGATATTCTCCTTGTTGGTGACTTCAATATGGTTACTAACCAAGGTGATAGATTTGGTAATAGTAATAATGTTATTGTGGGCTCTGAAAAACATCGCTGGTTTAATCTTACTAGTAAACACAATCTCGTTGACCTGTCTGTTAATTCTGGTCACACCTGGAATAACAAGAACCCTAATAATTATCTTTTAGCTAGACTCGACAGATTTTACATGCATTCTACCAGATGTCAAGAGCTTTGGAATTATAATTGTGTTGTTGACCCCTCCCTGCAGCTCTCAGACCATCTGCCTTTGATTATTAAAATGTGTAACAATCTGCCTCACTTGGACATGTCTTTATTCAGGATCCCCATCGTTAAGGAGAGAATTATTTGGATTCTTAAGAAACATTTCTCCAAAGGAGGTTCTCCCTTTTTTTCTTGGGAAGGGGCCATTAGAGAGGTTCAGGTTATGCTTACCTCTTATAAACTCAAGGCTAAGAGAATTAGGTACAATAGAAGGATGATGATTATTCAAGAGATTGGTAAAATTAGAGATTCTAACTCTGACACCTCGGTCAAGAATCAAAAGATTTTGGAGCTTCAAGATAAGTTGAAATATGAGGATTACCTTCTTGCTAGTGGTGCCCTTGTCACGTCTAGGGAATTTTGGGATGGG
This sequence comes from Ceratopteris richardii, assembly GCA_020310875.1. Classification (NCBI taxonomy): domain Eukaryota; kingdom Viridiplantae; phylum Streptophyta; class Polypodiopsida; order Polypodiales; family Pteridaceae; genus Ceratopteris; species Ceratopteris richardii. Next base: position 73,048,507 of record CM035444.1, read on the forward strand.
AATATTGACAAACCGAATAAGTATATGTACGACCTCATGAGGAAGAAAAAAGCCACGGACTTTATTCCCATGCTTAAGAAAAGCACTGGTGGGCATGTTGTGAATATGCAGGAGAACTTACAAGAAGCTGTTTCTTTCTTTACTAATGTATTCTCTGTGCCTCCCAAGAGGGGGTTTATGTCAGGCATGCAAGAGTTGCCATTGCCCTTTGTAGGAAGAAAATGGTTCCTCAGGGATTGGTCTCCCTCCTTGATATGCCCCTCTCTGAGGGTGAGGTCAGAGAATCCATCAGTAAACTCAAGCCCTGTAAGTCTCCTGGTCATGATGGCTTACCTAACGAGTTCTTTCAGGCTTTTAAGGAAGTTGTGGTGCCCATTATTCTCTTGATCTGGCAAGAAGCCATTAGAAGAGGTTCTCTATCTACTTTCATCAACACTGGAGTGATTAAGTTGATTCATAAAAAAAGCTCTAAGAAAGATCTTAATAACTAGAGGCCAATCTCTTGTCTGACTTCTTTGTACAAAATTTTTGCCTCCATTCTGGCCAGAAGATTGAGTCCTTTAATGGATAGTATTATTCTCCCTGAGCAAAAGGGCTTTATAAAAGGAAGATTCATTTTAGATGCCATTATCTCTATCTGGGAAGGTCTTGAGTATGCCAATGAGATGAACATTAATACTTACTTCTTCAAAATTGACTTTGATAAGGCTTATGATAGGATTGAATGGGACTTTACTCTTCAGTCCCTCCATGACATAGGTATTGGGAAAAGGTTTATCAAATTTGTTAGTACTCTCTTTGGTAATGCTCAGTCTAGAGTGGCTATGAATGGGCATCTTTCTCATCCCTTCAGGCTTTGTAGGTCCATAAGGCAAGGATGTCCTTTAGCTCCCCTCCTTTTTTCCATATCTAGTGACGCCCTGGGCTGGCTTGTTAAGGATTGTCTCTCTCAAGGAGCCATATAAGGGCTTGAAATTCCCCAAGCCCACTCTCAATTGGGTCTCCAAATGTTCGCTGATGATACCAATATGATTATGAGGGCTGATGTGTCTTCTACTGATAATTTCCTTAAGTGCCTTGACATATTCTGCTTAGCTAGTGGTTCTGTAGTCAACCATAAAAAAACTGGTTTTTTTTGCTACTAACAACTTGATTCCTGAAAAAGTGCTTGATGCAGTGTGTGAAATCATTAAGCAGGGTCGAATTTTTCCACTCTTGGGCATTCCGATGGGTTTTGGTATTACTTATGAGCAAAGATGGAATTGGGTTCTTGATAAATTTCGTGCTAAAGTCTTCAAGTGGATTGATATGCAACACACCATCTCCCAAAGATCTTTTGTTCTAAAACATTATTTATTACCATCTTTGACCTACTTTTTGGCCTGTTGGCAGCCTAACAAGAAGCAGTTGTCTCAAGCCATTGCTTTGGCCAGGAGATTCCTTTGGGGTGGATCCAAAATCCCAAAAGTGGCTTGGAAAATTTGTTGTATGAAAAAGTCTGAGGGGGGTCTTGGGATATGCTGCCCCTCTTGCATGGCCACTCAAATGGCAGCTAAGTGGATTTATAGATCTACAACTTCCAATGATTTTTGGGCCTGTTTGATCAAAAGGAATGTCAGTAAATTCCACATAAAAAATAACAAAAGCTGGTTTAGCTGTAGTTTGTGGGATGTTGTTAACTCTCGTGCAATTTTCGTGCCCAAAGGAAGTTCCTTGGTGTGCAACTTCTGGAAAAGTCAAGTATGCCCAAGATTGACATGGCAAGGAAGCATGAGACATATGAGTCAAAGGGAGCAAGGGCAGAGGGAAGGCCAAATAGGACCAAGCAAACAACGGAGTCAATGCAGATCCAACGAATACGCCAAGTTTTTTTTTTCAAAACAAACATGGAATCAACAATGATTTTTATCACTTCACTACATTGTAAATACCATCTTTTATAAAACAAACTCCATTTTGTTCAAATCGAGGAGTCCTTTATCTTGACGATTAGGAGATCTACCTGTGCACCAATTTCCATAATTTTTAGAGTCCAGTTGAGCCCCCAAAATAGCTTAGGAACCTAATTTTTAACTATGATAGACACTATGCTATTTTCTTAGGCTTTTTTTACTATTTTTGAAGTAGTATCTCTTGTAGCTCATAACTTGTGTTTTCTCATATCTTTTCTCTCATCCCACTCTCCATCATTCTTATGTGTGGATGAATTATCGCAAGCCCTTGCCTAGCCCTTTGAGGTCTATCTACATGCATAATAGAGAAAAAAAAAAGAGGGATGTGTCATTTTTAAGGATATAAGGTAAGCAATTCAAACCTATTTCTATCAAATTTTCTATATTAAATTATATTTTTACTTTTAGTCCCATGCAAGTATGTAGAAGCTGTAAATTAAATCGATCAATAATCATAAGTTATACACAAAAACATAGTTTAGGCATTTCAAGTGGCAGATTTCCTACTTGAAATTCATTTTTTTCATCTAATCCACATAGCTATCTGCACTCAATGAGGCCATTCATCCTATTTGATAATTAGGAGAGAAAACATCAATGTATTGCACATGCCAAAGCCATCCCTTAATATAAATGTTTCCATCTTGGTCTTTATAAGTAGTACAAAATCCTTGTTAAAATTTATACACCCTAAAGATAGGGCCCTCACATCTTATCTATACAAGTATTTATACACATTTTGCTTCCATATAAGCTTCAAATGAAAAGATAACTTTAGAATAAATTTGGAGTTGAAGCACAAGGTGGAGGGAAATTTAATTGGCATCTCATGTGTCCACATAATCTACTATTATTTACAATAATGCCATGAGTTCAACACTACGAAGGTCTCCATTTATAAGGAAATAACTATTAGGACCACCACATGCTAGAGAGATAACTCTCCTCCCAACTTTATGTTGATATATTTAGGTAGTGATGTGTGTAGGCACATCAGGACTATTGGGGAGCTTTTTTCCCTCTTTAGGAGGTTTTTTCCCCCGGCTTGTATAAATGCTTATAACCCTAACGGGTTACTTATCTTTGTACATTCTAGTGGTAATACATTCAGTATTGTGTGTTGTGCTCCAAGCTTCTTCTTCTTCTTTGTGCTATTCCTGTGCTTCCTTAGACCTTGAAATCAGACAATTTGTATCAAATCAGGTTGCCCCTTCATCTAGGGCAACGTTGACACCCCTCCGGTCATAGTCTCAAAATCGCACGAAATTTGGTGAGCATACTTAAACCGATTAGGGTATCAAAACTGCTTCGCTTTGTATGCCGAAATTGCAATCTGAGCTTGTTTTGGCCTTAAAACACACTATCACAGTGCTCTTGCATGCAATTTCATCTTTTTGTGCCAAATATATATACAGATTTTAGATTGCTAGTATAAGCATCTCGAAGTTTGCTATAGGTTTAGCAAAATGCAACAGGGTAGTTATGTTCGAGTTTTTGAGATATATACATTTTTTTGCATCATGTTATTTTAATCAGTGACCATGGTTGAAAGCAGTGATGTATTTTGTATGCTGGTTGTTGAGGATAAGTTGGATGGTACCAATTACCCATTATGGGCTTATATGATGCGTCATGTATTGGTTGTAAAAGGACCATGGAATATTGTGCAGGGTGTTGAAAAATGTCCGACTATACCTAGAAACACTGTTGTTGAAGGTGATGCACACGGTGTTGAAGATGATGATATTCTTCATGTTCATGTTCCTGTTGTGGTTCGTGATACACCTACTATAGAGAAAATTTGTTGGTATGGCAGAGATGTTGAGGCACATGCACTGATACCTTTGTCTATCAAACATGCCACTATTCCTCATATTCCCCCTTCCAAAACAACTAAGGATGCTTGGGATACACTTACCACTTTATACCAGGCAAAGAATGAGGCTCCTATTGCTTACCTCCGTAAAAAGTTGGAGAGTTAGCACATGAATGAAGGAGATTCTATTGATACTTTTTTGATAAAGATCAAAGATATGAAGGAACAATTGATTTTTGCTGATGAAGTCTTGCTTGACAGTTCACTTGTTTAGACTGTTATGAATGGTCTTCCTTATTCATATCAAAGTTTTTCTTTCTACTCTTCATTTTATTATGAAAGGCAATCCAAATGCCTTAACATTTGAGGAGTCAGTCTTTGTTCTGTTGTAGGAAGATCAGCCTATGCAGAATAGGTCCATTATATGTGTTGCAAATCAAGCTTTCTTGGCTAGTTAGAAGGGCAAAGGTAAATGGAGCTCTTCTACTAGAAAGAAGAAAATTCTGCACAATTAAAGAAGGATGATAGAAATGAGAAGAAAACAGAAAAGTAGAAATTGTTATACAAATACTATAAAATTGGAAATGATCATGTCATAAAGAGTTGTCCAAAACTGGCTGCTAAAGAGAAAAGGAAGAAAGAGGCTGGAATGGTTGTTGCAAAGGCCTCTAGACCCAAAACAGAGTCTCTTAGTCTTGTGCAGAATGAAGAATGGACATTTACCACTGTTTGTAGTTATGTCCCATCTTCTTATGAATAGTGTATGTATGTAGTAGACTCAGATGTTTGGTGCTTTGATAGCGGGGCAACCAAACATATTACCTTGCAACGTAGTTTCTTCACTTCACTCGAGCCTACCCCTATAGGGAATACTGTCACATGTGCCAAGAACTCCTCTTATCCTATCATGGGAGTTGGTAAGATCATTCTGATGGTAGTTATTTCACATTATCAGATGCTTTATTTGTGCCAAGGATCAAGAAGAATATGTTACCAATTTTAGCTTTAGCCAAGATTGGCTTGGTTGTGAAATTTGTTGATGACAGATGTATAGTTCATGATCTATCAAATGGCAATGTCATTATTGCTTCTGGCATTTTATGTGGTGGGTTGTATAAGCTCATAGACTATGAAAAATATGTGAATGATTCAGCATGTGCAGTACATGATTCTCAGGCTTTGTCAGATGCAAAGCTTTGGCATGCACGCTTTGGTCATTTGAATTTTGCTAGTTTGCTACGCCTGTAGAAATCTGAAATGGTTTCCTCTCTGCGCAAACTTGAGGCACCTGGTAAACATGACTATGAAGGCTGTATTTTTGGCAAATGCAATGTTCCTTGTTCCCAAAAGATGGTTCATTTTGAGCTACTCAAAAATTGCAGCTTGTTCAAAGTGGTCTGTGATCCTATGCAGACACCCTCTTTTGGAAACTATCTTTACTTCATGACTTTCATTGATGATTTTTCCAAGCATGCATGGATATATCCATTGAAAGAAAAATCCAAAGTGTTTATGTGCTTCAATTTTTTGTTTTGGTTGAAAATATGTCAGCACGTAAAATGGGCACCTCCTTTCTGATCGAGGGGGGGAATATATGTCTTCTGACTTTAATGCATTTTTGGCTGAACGTGGGATAAAACATCAGTGTATAGTGCCATATTCACCTCAACATAATGGAGTTTTTGAATAAAAGAATAGATCACTCATGGAGATGGCAAGGTGTATGGTTAAGAGTCAGGCTTTACCACATAGTTTCTAGCTTGAGGGTGTCGTGTGTCCAACATATCATCACTCCCAGGGAAGATTTGTTGATATATTTAGGTAGTGATGTGTATGAACACACTAGGACCACCAGGGCACTCTTTTCCCTCTTTAGGAGGTTTTTTTTCTTGGCTTGTATGTAAACTTATAACCCTAATGGGTTATTTATCTTTGTACATTCTAGTGATAATACATTCAATATTGTGTGTTGTGCTCCAAGCTTCTTCTTCTTCTTTGTGTTGTTCGCGTGCTTCCTTAGAACTTGAACTCCAACACTTTATGGCTCTATATATAGCTGATCAAATCAACGAGGACCACAAATGTAACTGTAGTCCACAAGTGCATGTGCAATCTCCACGACTCCTTTGATATCTTCCACTAGAGTTCACTAGTGGTAGGTGTACTCACCACTTGAGTTAAGTCTCTTTGGACTCAAGTTGCCTCGGGTTAATTGAGTTATTAGGTTCTAAGACCCTTTGGGAAAAACTATCTCCCCATGTTTCCCATGGGGGTTGAACTCAAGTCTAGCTTCTTCCCAACCTTGAGACTTAGCTGCTAGCTGTGTGGATTACTTGTTTTAGAGAGCCCATGAACCTAATGCATAAGTCTAGGCTTGAGATCTCTCGACATACACACAAGTGATCAAGCAATATCTGATTGTCATATATGTCTAAACTAGTCAAAAACTTAGATCATAGACTTACTTTATTACACCATTGTATTAAGAAACTTGAAGATATTGGTGCTACTTGCTCTAAATTTATTGTGTTTTGAGCATAGTGAATGGTATATGGATTTCTTTTAGAAGGCATTTCTTTCATTTCATGACCTAATAGTTTCATATCATATCTATGGTAGGATCATTATATCTTGTTTTAGTAACATTGGATGCTCCTTCCATAATATTGGTTTCCAAGATCTTAAGTTGACTATCATGTTTAGAGAAAGTATGGTAGCAACATTCTCATGATGGGTATGTATAATCCTTAAAGTTATTCATCCCTTAGACGTTCTTCTATTTTGTAACTATATCACTCTTAGAGTTTTTATGATTGCCCCTAAGTTATAACATCACCACCATGGGGACTTAGAGTTTCCCTGTGTTATAAAAGTATGTTAAATTTTAATGCTACCCCACTATATCATGCATTTTTTAATCTAAGGAAGCATATATCAAAGGGCATTGAATTCCATTTATAGATATAATGAATCTAATTTTAGAAGATTTCTAGCTTAGACATCCTATAATAAAGAGGTAATTCCATTTTGTTCTCATTCATGAGATTAGGTGGTCCTTTCATACCTCAAAGGGCTCATATTAAGAGAAGATACCATGTGTAGGTTCTTCAACATAAATCCCCACCAAAGATGTTAGATATAGGTTAATTAGGACATGTCTTGTGTGTCTAGGACATGGGATATTCTAGTCAAGGTCCCTAACTCAGGAGTTATCCTAACATGCCTTAAAGAGTAACAGAATGAGTGTGCATGATGTCCACATTTCAATAGCAATGCATCTTAGAATCTATCTATCTTGAAAACAAGGGCATAAATAGGATGGACTGAGATACACACATAGAGATGGCCTACTTGTCCTATATCCAACACTATCTTTTGTCTCACATAGGCCAAGTAGTTCATCTCTAACAAAAGCTGCACACTTTTAGGCTCGAATGTTAGTTGAAGATATCCAAAATGTATTTCAAAGAGAAACCAAAGATTATCTCATAGATCTACCTAAACTTCCGAGTTCTATATTTTGGCAACAAGTGTAAACATATAACAATGATAAGATAAATTGAAACCTTCACAACCATAATAATTTTCATCTTCAACAATGGAATTCTCATAGTGTGTGTGTGCGCGCGTGTGTGTATATATCTGTATGTGTAATATTCAATCACTAGAGAGGGATCTACAAAGACAATGTATTTCATTGGTTCCACCATTAGTGTAATCGTCTATCAAACTACATTTGGGACTAAAATAAAATATAATATTTAAAATGTCTTCTTGTATATTGACTCTCTTCACTCTTTTCATAAAATTAAGTATATAAAGACGACTTTTTATTCCTTTAATTATTATGTTGGATTTTCAAAGCCCGCCTTTTCGTCACATACATCCTAACCAAAATCATTGTGGTTCAAATGAAAGCCACCAAAATCATTGTGGTTCAAATGGAGGCTTTCATGTGGCCACGTACGGCCTTCAGGAGTTTGGTCTTGCTATTCTTCCTCCGAGGAGGAGGGCGCTGCGATGGCGAAACCTCCCCCGTTCATTACCCTTCCCTTTTCTCTTTTGTGTGAGTGAAGAAGGTCACACAAGCGTGGCTCATGTACAAACTCTCCACTTGCCCAATCCAAGCGCATTGAGAGATCATTGCTCCACCATTTGCTTTTTAGACACATCACCACACATACACACACGTATTCCATTGTACGAAGGCCTCATGTCCACATGTCCTTGGACTCTTATTTTGTTGTTCAATGAGTGACCATTCACAGACCTTAGCTCTTGATATGGATTGCTCACCTTTGAATGATGAAGCTCAATCCCACCAATGTCATTATTATTATTATTATTATAACTACTACTACTAGAAGTCCGTGCATATTAGCTCAGCTAGTTGGGTCCTTCACCTCTCAAGGATGAGGGCACATATTCAACCCTTGCGAGTTGAGACCATAGATCCTTCACCACTTCGGTGGTGAGATGCTAAAACTAGCTTCTTCGGGGAGCGTTGGGTCTTTGAGCTACCTAATTCAAACCAATTAACTTGGTTGACCTAATTAGAGTCATCCCTTCCTATTGTTTGCCTTAATGAGGCTTTGCGCTCTATATCCTAGTAGTTGCTAGGCACTCAACCCTTGCTTTGTGGGATTCGAGGTCTAATGGGCTTTGTGGGTTGCTTTGTGGGATTCGAGGTCTAATGGGCTTTGTGGGATTCGAGGTCTAATGGGAGATTATCTCCACCTTTCATTCTACTATTAAATTAATTCAAACTAATTCAAAGAGTAGATCTCAATGATTGAACTTCCTTAAAAAGAAACCTATTACTAATACAAGTTGACGGAGCATGTAACCATTCAAATACTTGATTGATCAACTACTAACTTGATTGACCAATACCACCTTGTGGACTCTAATGCGAAACTGTGCCACCCAAAGCTTTACTCTCTAGTGTGAAAGTGTGTATATGCAATGACGTCCATAAAAGGCTCCCAACAACATATCCTCCTGGACATGTTCAAATGCCAACTAGAGATCCATCAAAAGGCTTGCCAACTTTGAACACGTGGGGGGCAAATAATTATATACCAAAGAGGCTCACGAAGAAATAACAATGGAAAAAATTTAGCAAGTTGCAACACATAAAGGTCCTCTCTTTGTCCAACCCTTGCTCGAAAATATCATGCACAATAACATCCATATGAAAACTTTAGGATAAGTGATACGCACCTGCTAACTATGTGTACATGTGTATGCAGACCTATGACTCTTTAACCCTACACAAAATATTACCCCTACCCCAGATAGCTTTACACATTTTATTTTTCATTTTACTACTTATTTTTAATTGAAAAAAATAGATAGAAATTCACGCTCATATTTGAAATTTTAAAGCATGTTGATTCTTTTATTTTTTTAAATGGAAGTTTGGCCGAGGCATATTCCTCTCGACTTGAAATTGGAACTATACAAGGAAGGGAATAGTACTTATGAGACATCCCTTATCCCACAAGAACAAGGGTTTACATAGCTAGGTTGAACTGTGGTCACAACTACCACAAGACAACACAAATGGTGGCACATCAACCATAAGATACAACTTTCCATGTTAGACATGTCCCTTGCATGTTGCCGGTGGGGGTTGAACCCTCGCCCCTGCCTCAAGAGATGAGAGGCCCAACCACGTGGACAGCAGCGTGAGACGTCACATCCTACAGCATTGAATTAGACTCTCATATTAATATTTATTTTATTTTATTATTTAAAACTCAAATATTACCGCTACCCCGCTTACCTTTAAACATTTTATTTGTTATTTTATCACTATTTTTTTTTTAATAAAAGGAAGTTCGGCCTTAGCCTAATCTCCCGGACTTTAATTAAAATAAAGTCTCGGATCCAATTCTTCAAACCTAATCCACTGGCTGGTCTCTTGTTTCCAGAGTTGTTTCCACTGTTTGAACCCCTTGTTCCATAACCGCTTTGCAGTTTGGAGGCTCCAAGACTCCACCCCCCTAATGCCGTTGATCGGGAACCAGATAGAGTCATTTTGTCTTATCCCAGCTGCCCACTTCCACTCATCACTGATTCTGATGAATTGTTTGGCCTTGTTCCAACTCTTCCATAAAGAACACACGAGGCTAGAGCCTTTTGGGGACATCGGGTGGGGGGAGAACAAAAGCGTGAGAATCCCTATGTCCTTCCAACCAGGATGGCCAACTAAGGTAAGGTCTTGTGTGTTTCTGAAGATCAATTTAGCCCAAGAGGACTCCCTATTGCTCCAAGCCTTGATAAGCCACTTTGCCGCCAGCTTGTCAGCCAACCCAACGATATCCAAAATTCCCAAGCCCCCTGAGTCTTTAGGGCTAATGCAAGTTTCCCATTTGATTTTGGGAATCCCCCTCCTGTTGGGGTCCCCAGTCCAAAGGAAGTTTCTGCAGATCCTTTCCACTTTGGCCAAGTCTTTCTCCTTAGGTCTCCAACACGAGATAAAGTAAATAATTGTAGACATCATAAATGTGTTAACAACCATAGCACGCCTTGCCAAGTTGACTTGCATACCTTTCCAATGATTGAGCTTGCTATCCAGCTTGGATAGCACCCAATTCCAGCGTTGGTCCATTGAGATGTCGAATCCCATCGGAATGCGAAGGAGACGGAAGACTTGACCACTAGGGATAACTTGACACCTCTGATCCACCAACAATTGGTGAGTAGGTCCGCTGATTGCTCTAAAAGCAGTTTTAGCATGGTTGATTTTTGAACCTGACGCCACACAAAAGATGTCGAGGCACCACCAAAACACTTTAATGATGTTTATATCGTTGTGCACAAAGGCATTCATGTCATCATCAAAAAGTCTCGCAATCATTTGGCCATGATTATGAGGTAGGGAAAGACCCTTGAGATTGCCAGCGTCCATATGATGCTTTAATAGGCGACTAAGTCCATTCGAGGCGATAGCGAAGAGTAAAGGAGCCAGAGGGAAGCCTTGCCTAATTGATCTTTTTAAACGAATGGGCTTAGAGAGCTTGCCATTGATATTTATTCTAGTTGAAGCGTTTCCAAGAAGAGTGGAAACCATCTTCGTGAACTTTTGGCTGCATCCAAGGTCTTTCAATGATTGAAGAATAAAGTCCGAAGTCGATCTTAATGAATATCAGATCTTGAGCAGACTCCTCAGCGAAAGCAAGGCCTTCCCAAATATCGACAATTGCTTCAAGTATAGATCTACCTTTGATAAAACCTTTCTGGTCCTCACACAGCCATGACTTTAAATGACAAGAGATTCTGTTGGCGATAACGTTTGCAATTATCTTATATCCTATTTGGAGCATGGTAATCAGACGCCAGTTTTCAATTTTAATAGCGAGTCATAACAAACGAGAACTATGTCGTAAAAAGAGAACACTCTCGTCAAAAATCAAGCAAATGGCAGCTTATGTTTGAGATTCCTTTATACCAGTATACATATATTACAAAAATGAAGTGAAAACATGTGATTTTTTGACATTTTTTGTCATTTTCTCATAAAAAAAGAGCTCAAAATGTAGTCAAAATTTCACTATATAAGGCATTGACATGTCCCATAATGTATATGATAAGACATTGACATGTCCAAAATCTATATGATAAGACATTGACATGTCTAAAATCTATATAAAGAATGTAGAACTGAATAGTTCTTATACAAAAATAACATTTTAGACATATTTTTAATGGGTGGATATCTGATTGTTATTCAAAATTGCTACAAAACATGGTTTCATTTAACAAACTACTTCGAGGCATTTACATAAGCACTAAAAATGTCTGAGAGCTTCAATGCAACTCACAACTATGTCGATCTATGTCTACACCCTCATCATCAGATGCACTTGATTCAGTCTCATACTGTTGAGAGCTCTCTTCTTCTTCTTCTATATCCACAAGAGCTCTATCTTCATCCACGTACATACCAAATTCTACAGGATCATGCACAACTCTTCTTGTTTGCCTATGATTTCCTGTACCAGATACATCTGGAAGCTTTTGTTTTATCATGTTGATGGTTGCTTTCCTCAAGTGACTTGTTTTTGTCAAGGAAAAATGATAAACAAGAATATCTACATCATCCATTTTAAGAGTGGATGTGCTTCGAATATTCTTTTTCTTTTTTGAACCTGTTCGTTTAGTATCACACACCATTTCTAAGTTATATTTACCTGTGAATGCATTACTACTTTTAGTGTAATACCAATGCACCATCAAAGCCTCTATTCTTCTCTGATCAATATCTTTAGTTATCTCTAAAACCTTTGCAATCCAAAATGGTCTGGTAGCCTCATCACCATCAGCAAGTACTACAATAAGTGTTCCAACATTTATCTCTATTAAATTTCCTTGCCATCTTGCTTCTGCCTGTTTTGTCATCCTTGGGCCTACATAAATATTTCTTTCTGGTGGATGTATAAAACTTTGAAGTGCATCTGCATTACATGCTTGGGCCACATTCACGGATCTTTGTGTACAAAAATCCCATGTGAATGGAACATCAACTGGCCAGTGACCTGCAATTGTATACTGTATAATCTCTTCTTGATGATTGAAAAAGTCCTCCCACCAAGATACATCTTGATCTCCAGCATATTTTTTGCACGCTCAATATGTCTCTTCTTTTCAATGAGTGCATGCATCCAGCTTTTACTTTGATCAACCACATTTCCACATCTTTTTGTATTGTTTTTATCTTCATATGGTGATTGTTCTGCACCATACACTGTTACAATAGACAAATTAGGCACCTGCAATAAGAATTTGCATCCCTCTTTAGGCTCCCACCCAAGAGAAGATGAATACTGCTTTGCAAATAAAAGAGTTATTTCATCAACCCTCCTCATCAAGAATACATGGTTGAAACTAATATTGTGCAATGGAGCCAAAACCTTAGCACTGTTATCAAGGCCCACTGAGCAAAAGTGCTTAAAGTCATAAATCTGTGTGAGGTGTTGAACTTCTGGTTTTGGAGTATATGCTTCTGAAATCAGCTCAGATAAAATCGGAAGAGTAAAAGCATTGTTACGTGCCAACTTCTTAGAGAAAGTACTGAACATTTGATCAATGTGATCATGAGTGTGGCCAACCAGAAGGAAATTTACCTTAACCTTCTGAAATACCTATTTTTCAACAAGCATGCTTAAATATCCAAAGACTGTAGAATTTTTATTCTCTCTTGCAGTATTATCTAGTTGCAAATATAGAGTTAAAGACCCTTCCATGATTGCAAAACATGATGAATGACAGTAACTTTAAGGTTTGGATCATTATGCACATTCGGATATGTGAAGAAAACCTTGGACATTACAGTTCCATTGTATACCAAAGCACCAACCAAATGCATTTGCACAAGGACTTCATGGCAAACAAGTTTTTTTTTTATCCATACCATCGATCAACAAACACATATAACGCTCCGGATTTCTGAGTGCTTTACTTCGATGATGAATTGCTTTCTTTCTCTCTAAAGCTTTACTCTCACGATGGTTGTTAAGAAGGTTTTTAAAATTATTCTTTTCCTGTGGTGTTGTAGCCCCTTTTGCCATGTTTTTCAAAGTGGCGCAAACTGAACATTCACCCATTCTAACTTTACGAGGAATAGAAACATTGTTAAACTCTTCCTTCCATAATCGAGTAAAGTGACGATACAACACATACTTCTCATTTCTATTTTCCATGTCTTCTCTATATATTTGAAATACCTCTCGACGAGTAAAGTTATCTGACAAGTGCAACCTTCCAGTTGTAGGCATAACCTCACAATGCAAGCTAAAATAGTTCATCATCCAATTCATTGCATGACGTCCAACAGATCCTTTGGTCCCAACATGGAACGTATCCAAAATGAGATCCCCATTCAAAAGCCCTTGTTGAACCCTATGTATTCTAAAATTTCCCACACCCATTGCAATTTTAAATGCAGCCCTACAACATCGCATCCCTTGACTAAAGAAATACTCAAAACCAACACGTGTTACTGACATGTTATCCTCAATCATTTGCATGCGAGAAACAAGGTATATATCCTGCCTTTCACTATCTAAATGGAGGAATTTTTCTCTTAGGTGCTTTAGTTTCTTCATTCCTAAATTGTACAAACATTTCAAACCACAACAATGCTTCACAATATCCATTGCAATCTGTCTATCTGAAGTAAGAAATTTAAATCTTTTTTGACTTACTTCACGAGGCCTTCTTTTAAATCGTAAATTGAGCTTGCTTTGCTTTTCCGTTGCTCCACATGCACTTGAGTCAGAAGGAAGATCAATGGTTGGATCAGATGGGAGATCAAGAGGTGCATTTGGTTGAGCAGCATTGCACTGTGAATTGGATAACTTAAATGACTCAACAGAAAACATGGAATCATCAGCACGTTCTAAATCATAGGGATCATCACTTCTGTGGAAAGGGTCAACTGAGAACAATGAATCCGAAACTGTATCAATATGAGCAGAGGAAGCTGATGACCAAGCATCCACTGAAAAGATTGAGCTCATCTTCACTGAGTTCACAGAAGACTGAAGATGAATGACCTTTTTAAATAAGTAGAAATCTGAGATCAAGTGAAGATGTCACATCAAATGTCACATCAAAAAGATATGAAATCAAAAGTTCATTAAAGTACATTAAATAACATTAAACATCAAATTACATCAAATCACTTAATTACTCATATATACACTAATAAGGGAACCAAAGATTTGATTCACTTTTGAAATGAGAAACACAATTGATTTCTAACTAGATACGAGTCATTGAGTCTTAGCATTGTGAGTGAATCAAAATATATCCAAGTTGAGTTCCAACTGGATTAGATATTAAAATTGTTTGGAGTAGTGCCATTGAAGACTATACAAGAAGAAATTTTACCTTTGGTTAAGATTTCAAGGATTAGGTTTTATTGTGGTATTGGCTAGATCTCAAAGAGGTAGATGAAAGTATATTAAAAAAGAACTATGTGTAAAAGAGGTACACGAAAATGTATATGTAAGAAGTATATGGAAAAGTATATGTAAGAATTATATGTGAGAATTAAGTATATACTTGTTACAAAAGATTTTCAAATGAATTTTGAATCTACGATTTTTCTGAACGTTGGATGCAAAGACAATGAGTGACGTTTGAAATTACCAAGCTATTTTGTTGAAATTACCAACATATTTTGTCGAAATTACCCCAGAGCTCTTTACTTGAACGTTTATTCATACATTGATTTTCCATTTCAACAATGTGTTACAAGATAAATGTGAATATGAACTAAAGTGAGAAGGATAACACTATAAAGATGTCATTAATCTCCCATATTCAACACAACTTAGACTTGATTTTCTCCCAAGCAAGAGATTCTAAGAAAAAATTTCTACATGAGATTAGACATCCTCATGTACATACCATACTCTTGCCATTGAAGTGTAATTTCCATGCAAATGTATATAAATAGTTGCAAGGCTCTATGAATATTTCATTAAAGTGGCTCTGAAACAGCCTATTTGTGTGAGTGGTATTCCCTGGTTAGATAAGTTGACAGATATAGTTAGCAATTGGACTCATTCAGTTACATCCAGTTAGTCTTTGGTTCAAGTTACCCAATTGCCTATAAATAGCAGAGGAGGAGATCATTCTCATTTTCAAAATCCACGAGCAAGAGAGAGCAACAGAGCACAGACAGCCATGGAGCACAGAGCTCAGCATACCAGCAAGGCAACTCTGATGGAGAAGAAGAATGTTGGCAAGAGTAACAAGAGGTAGACAAAATCATACCATAAAAAAAGATTCCTAAAAGATTCCTTTTGTATGTTTGTGTAAATAGTTTGCTTTCTAGGTTTTTAATTTTCTTAGCTCTAAAAATATAGATCCAATGAGGGTACAGCTCGATGCCTGGCATCGACTTGAGGGTGCAAGTTGATGCCAGGCATCGACTTTCAGGTGCAAGTCGATGCCAGGCATCGACTTGAGGCTGCAAGTCGATGCCACGCATCGACTTGAGGCTGCAAGTCGATGCCAGGCATCGACTTTTCGGTGCAAGTTGATGCCTGGCATCGACTTGCACGTAAGAGTCGATGCCTGGCATTGACTTGCACATAAAAGTCGATGCCTGGCATCGACTTGCACACAAAGTCGATGCCTGGCATCGACTTGCACCTAAAAGTTGATGCCAGGCATCGACTTGCCTGGCATCGAAGTTGGCCTGAAAGTCGATTAGGGTGCAAAGTCGATGCCTGGCATCGACTTTAGGGTGCAAAGTCGATGCCTGGCATCGACTTTTAGGTTCAAGTCGATGCTAGGCATCAACTTTTAACTGCAAGTCGATGCCAGGCATCGACTTTTAAGTGCTAGTCGATGTCAGGCATCGACTTTGTGTGCAAGTCGATGCCAGGCATCGACTTTGTGTGCAAGTCGATGCCCGGCATCGACTTGAGGGTGCAAGTCGATGCCCGGCATCGACTTGAGGGTGCAAGTCGATGCCCGGCATCGACTTGAGGGTGCAAGTCGATGCCGAGCATCGACTTGCACACAATGTCAATGCCTGGCATCGACTTGCACTTAAAAGTCGATGCCTGGCATCGACTTGGGCCTTTGAAAACCACATTTACGTATGAGCTGATATTTTCAAGCGCCTTCAGGGATGCGGAGTCCAAGAGTGAGAGGCCCTTCAAGAAGTTGAGAGTCACCATGAGCTCTGCTGATCAACAACGTGACAAAGGCATTGGTCACCAAGCAAAACCAAAGAAAATTATTGCATCCTTATCCTCTGAGAAGGCCAACAACCCGCTTGGAATATCCTCTGGTGGACAGAGTAGCATCGAAATTCCTGAGGATGATACAACTATGAAGGATAGGTCTAGGGACGCAGAAGTCTTAAGGACAGATCGTCCACTACGGGACATGACAAATCTGGAGTGGTGCCTTCAGTATGTTGAAGAAAAGAATGCAGTCCTTCTTGTGTTCGCAGGGGCATATGGGAGAGGAAAGATCACGACAACACAAGGTTTTTAGTATGGCCTTGTGTACAAACTGGATTATGAAGATGAGGATTCTGACAACCTCCTTTTCTTGGTAGAGACATCGAAAGGTTTAAGAAATGTTATATGCAAGATGGATTTCCTGTGCCCAGAGTGCTGTGTTCCAGATGGGCTAGCTGAGATATGCAGGGACTCAGTGAATCTTATCAAGGACTTGATGCCATGGATCCAGGGCAACATCATGCCAACACAACAGAAGATGACAACCCCGGTAAAGGCAAGGGGTAAGCAGAGCGTGCAGAAAAAGTTCCAAAAGAAAAAGAAGAGAATTGCAGAAGAGGAGTCTTCTGACTCAAGCTCTAGCTCTGAGGATATAATTGTTGCACCTGGTGGAGAGCTTGCTTCGGGTGTTCTTGGTACTGAGCAGAACAAGATGAGGGAGGACATAGCTAGAAGAAAAGTTGTGAAGAAGGGGCAGTTGTTCCACCTGCCAATCAATATCATCCACAGGCCACCAATAGATCCAGTCACAGGGAGGAGGCCCCTTGAGATCAGGGAGCCACACAATTTGCACGTGCAGAATCTTAAGAAGAAAATGAAAATAAATCCTCATGCTACTGTTGTGCCATTCCTTGTCATGGTGGATCCGAATGAGTGCAGCTCTGTGGAGGAGTTCAATGAGGGTTTGTTTGAGGATTATACTTATTATGTGAGTGGAGGTTCACACTCTGTAGAGGCCCGTAGACAGCTAGTGAAGGAGCACCCTACCACATTTTTCTTTAGGTATGCAGAGTGTAAGATATATGTTGGTCTTACAACTGAGGAAGCCAAGCTTCTTGCTTGGGATCACAACAATGACAATGACTACAGGCAAAAAATGTCCTCCATAGAGAGAATTTGGTTCTTCCACCATGAATATGAAGATTGTCTCGTGAAGGAAGCTGGAAGAATACATCCCAATCTATGAAAGCAATGCCTTATTGAGGTTGGAATTGCACTGGATGAGAATAGAAAGTCTGATGCTTTGAGGAAATATGATCCATGGTTTCAACTGGCAGATCAGGTGAGATCTGGGATCTGCAGGATAGAATTTTCACAATGTGGGAGAATAAGGAGGTCAAGGGCCAGAAACAAGAGAAGTCGAGGCCAGACCCACAGGTTGATCTGAAGGGAAAGGGAAGGAAAGTTGACCTCTCAATTGAAGAGGCTCCTGAGGACATGAAGCTGACACCATAGAGGGCCCTTCAAGGAATCAAGGATGATACATTGATTATATCAACTTTGTCAAGGGTAATCTCCAAGGAGTTAAGCCTGGAGGAGATGGTGACTGAGCTCAATAAGTATGTATGTTATTCTCAGATCCTTTTTCCCTCCTCCCATGTTTCTGGTCTAACCTAGTCTCTTTTTTATTTCTGTGACTGTAGTCATAAAGTATACATGAAGATTCAGGAGGTGATGATGAAGAGGCTGGGTTGCTTTTCTTGGACAGAGGTCCAAGCAGACTATCCAACCACATCATCCTACAAAGCTTTATCAGAATATTTTATCCTGTTTCGTGATTGGGTAGGTTCTCTTTCTGAGGTTATGCCTGGTTTGGCATTAGGTTAGATGCCTTGATTCACCTAACCAATTTGATGCCAGGCTTTTAGTACGAATTCGATGCCTGGCGTCGACTTACTGCTAAATTCGATGCCTGGCATTGACCTGCAGCCAAAAGTCGATGCCTGGCATCGACTTGGGGGCATAAGTCGATGCCTGGCATCGACCTGCAACATAAGTCGATGCCTGGCATCGACTTGGGGGCATAAGTCGATGCCTGGCATCGACCTCATGGCATAAGTCGATGCCAGGCATCGACTTTCAGTAGAAAGTCAATGTCTGGCATCTACCCCCCCATGAAATCGATGCCATGCATCGGTTCCTTATGTTTTGTTTGCTGTATTGAAGAGCTCATTTAATTGTCTTTCCACTTTTTTCTGCAGAAACCAAAGAAAAGTAAGTCTGCAGAGCTACTAGATGATTGCCCCCCTGCATTCCTGGCTCACATTCAGAGAGCAAGGCATGAGAAATCTAGACTGAAAGCCAAGGAGATGGATTTTGATGATGAACCTGATCTGAAATGTTTCTCCAATCCCCTAGACCCCCTTAGGCCTGTATATTACAATGTATTCTGTAGTGATGTAAATAATATTTGTTCTGTTGTGCCTAGAAAACATTTCTCCCTTCTCATAGCAGACATACCCTATGGATTTAGGATGTTGGGATCAGTTAATGATGATGAACCCTTCAAACACCCTCAGATTCGGAAGATGGTCACTGATTTTGCAGAGTTGACTATGTCTCCTCTTTGGAGGATAGTAATTTTCCATAGCAGAGACCAGTCTTTCTCTGTTTCAACTGCTCTGAAGGCAAGATGTCATGCTGTGGAGTGCCTCACGTGGTAAGTAATCTTCTTTCATCTCCATGGCTTTAATGATGCTCTCTGTGACTCATAGTTCTTGTTTGCAGGGTGAAGACAAACGTAAATCACACTCCTTTGCATAGGTTTGTGAGCTCCACTGAATGCATTACAGTTGGCTATTATGATGAAGTAAGCAAAAGGAGAGTCAGGGAGCATTGCAATGAGAATGGGATCTCAAATGTGCTCATGTTCCCAGCCGTTACCAAGAAACTTCGTCATGTAGCTGGGGACATGACATTGGTTAACCCCTATTAGAAGCCACAAAAGCTCGTAATGAGATTGCTTCAGCTATTGTCCAATGATGATGACTGGTTCCTAGACCTTTTTTCGGGCACATGTAATTTCAATTTTCACACTTTTCATTAGTCATGGTTGATTGATGCCTCTAAGTGGTTTTCTGCTATTTCAGGAACGACTCTGGCTTGCTCCTTAAAGATGTTCAGGCACTGCATAGCTGTGGAGAAGGATGATGCTCAAGTGAGCTTCATTAGAATGAGAATCAATGGGCTGAATGAATGCCCAGATGAAGACCAAGAGGTTGGAAGGAAGCACATTGCAAACACGGAGAGATTCCAACCGGCTTCAAGGGAGCCTGTTCCCCCACTTGCAGATGAACCGGGGGACATGGCTGACCTTGAAGAGCCAATCTTGGAGCAAGAGAGGCAGGATATGTGTTCTAATGTTCCAGAGGATCCCAATATCCTTGAGCCTGAGGAAAGCTATGATCAGCTTCTATTGTAGATTCATATTACTCTTGTAAAACACATGAAATGTAAAACATCATTTCAATAGAAATATAATGTCGAGTTCTGCTTCCACTTTGTGTTCAACTTGATTTATCTTCAGCATTTCTCTGATCATGTGTGAATGTTTCTTAGTATAATTTTGTTGATTATAATCTTCTCTTGGGAATGCTTTTGTGAAATGTGTTTCATATTCTGTGAATATGGCCCAGCATTCAATGAGGATCTTAACCATACAAAGGGGATGATCTTAATTGCCTTGTTAAAATGTTCCGATTTTTGCAACACATGTACTCTAATTATCGAGCAACTTTTAATAAGCTATAATCTGTGCTTGTTGAGGTTATAGATGTAATGAAGGAGCTTCCCGAACTCTTACTTGTACCTTCAACTCTAATCTCTTGTCAAAGATCATGATGTGGGATTCTTGATCATGCTGAACAACTAGTTTTCATGGCAACAAGAATTTTATTATATCTATCTTGACTACTTGGGATATGAGATCAAGCTTCTAGTGACAATATTTACAAGCAAGAACAAGTGATGCTTTCTAGATATTGTAAAATGCCCACTTTATTGCTTGATATAATGGTCTTTAGGTAAAAAGGAATAGAGAACATGTCTTTGTTCTCCTTTGTTGTGACTCAGTGTTTTTTGTTCTTATCTCCCCTTTTGTGGATTAACTTGATGACGCCATTATTAAGACACTCAAGGAGGGCACCGAATGAGAGAGCCTCTTGCCACACTAGACGCAGTGGGGTGGCCACCTCATGTTTGAAGGACTTGAAAAACTCATTAGTGAGACCATCCGGACCCGGACTTTTCCCATTGGGAAGGGCATCAATAACCTCGATAATTTCATTCTCAGAAATGTTAGCATCCAGCAGAGCAATCATGTTCTGTGGGATTCTAGATTGAGCAACCCTTGAGATGGTTGCCATGGAGTCGCGCCTATGGGGGGAAGGAGCAGTCGAGACCCCGAGAAGATTGGTAAAGTGTTCGACGATGATAGATCTATTCTCAACTTCCGTGCAACATTCGGTTCCATTGTTATCGACCAATAGGGGGATGGATTCCCTAGCTTGTTTCCTTTTGAGGATGTTACACATCTCTTTGGATGGTTTGTCTGCCTTCCCCGCCCACCAATCTTTGAAGAAAATTTGAAGATTTTTCCTTTGAACCTCCTCCTCTAATCTTAGTCTTCCCCTGATTTTCAAAAGACCTTGTTGGCAATGTAACTTACCTTTGTTCACCTCTTCTTCAAGCCGTGAGAGCCTCCAATACACCGTTTCTCTTCTTTTTTTCCGGATATCTCTTATAGCCTTTTGAGTCTTGATAAGAATTTTTCGTGTCCTTTCCACCACACTTCTCCAACACTTAGCCGGTTCATTACAGTAGGCAAAGGCTTCCGCCCACACTTCTGAAATTTCTTGGTGGACAGAGGGGAGGGAAAACGATGTCCGACAAGCATGAAACCAGGGGGCTTTCTTGAACATGGAAATTGGTTTGAAAGACAGAGTAATCGGGTAGTGGTCCGAGATAGTCAAGTCCATGTGTTGGGAAATCAAGGGAATACCCCACTGAAGGATGGTGTTCTGATTGATGTAACATCTTTCAAGTCTTGCTTTCCTCAAAGAGTCCCCCGATTGGAGATTTGACCAGGAGAACCCCTTCATGTCTTTCACCTCGACCAGGTCGAGATGGAGCTTGATTTTATCCCATATCTCTTTCTCTTGACCGTCAATAATTTTCCCTTTGTTGTTCCATCGATCCTCAGGAAACTCAACCATGTTGAAGTCCCCACAAATCATAACATTATGTGAAAGGGAGTCGAGGGAAGCCCAAGTATCCATTCTATCTGCTTCTCCATTAGGGGCATAAATTGAATTGGAAAGGGAACCTGATAGGGGCATAAATTGAATTGGAAAGGGAACCTGATAGAGGCAACAATCCAACGATGATTCGGATCTTCAAAAGTCGAGGTGACATTGCCAGACAAGGAGTGACTAATACCAATAGCAGCACCCCCCGTCCCCCTAGGGTGAGAAGTGGAGAACCAAAGGTGGTTCGGAGAAATGCATTTAAGCCGTTTCTGGAGATCCTCTCCGTCGATTTTAATCTCTTGTAAGCAGATAAAGTTAGGGTTGAGGCACTTGTCTTTGAACCACTAGCCAAGGATCGCTGCTCTTGATGGGTCAGACAGACCCCTAACGTTTAGTGATGTGAATTTCATTATTGATGGTTGCCCTCTTTGAGGGGAGGGACCCGATCTTTTTTCTTCTTGTGGTCTTCTTTTTTCCTCCCAACTTCTTGACTTAGGATCCTACTCTTGAGGGGGCTCTTCCAAGGCATGCCTGAAGGTTGTTTTCCTTTAAGCTTTGACTTTTGTTGCGGTAATCTTGGAAAGCATATCGGAAGGGTAGGACCAAGAAAGGAGCTTTCGCTGTCTGGGTTGTCTTCATTACTAGTAGTGAAGCCTTCCTCTTTACTCGTGGTGTATCCTTCTTGGTTGTCTTCTTTGCTGGTAGAGCACCCAAGGGTATTATCAGTGGGGTCTTCTTCATAGTGGTTTTCCCTTGGGAAGTCGGCCTCATTAATCTCCTTTTCTAGGTTACAATACATGTTATTCAAAGGGGCAATTGTCGTAGTGTTCTTTGCTATTGATCTTCGAGGGCTAACTTTCCTCTTGCGTCTTACTTCAGTGAATCCTTCTGAATCTGTCTCAGCAACGCGAGTTCCCTCTTCTTCCTCCATCGGAGGGGGGTGACCCTGAGTGTCCTCTTGGGGGAAAGGATCCAGGGTCCCATCTGGCTTAAGCTTGTTTTTATTGGTACTTTTCTTCAGGGGGCAGTCTTTGATCCTATGACCTTGATGCCCGCATCGGAAGCACGCATTTGGCAAATTCTTGTAAGTAACCTCTTGTGTCCAGGTCTTACCATCTCCACAGTTTATGGAGATTTTCGAGGGAAGGACCTGGTTCATGTCTGTTTCCACACAGATCTGTGGGTGCCATCTTGCATTGAAAGAATGTTGAGCACCATCGTAGATTAACCCCCCAACATCCTCTCTTGAGGCCATTGGGTGACCGATCGGTGAAACGATTTCACGAAGAAATCCATACAGAAAGTAATGCAGATTGGGAAGCTCCACCCAAAGCGGGTAACGAAGAGGCTTTGATCTGTTCGAAACAAAGTCTGGGGTCCACTTAAAAAGGCAAAGGGTGGACCGGCCCACTTGCCAGGAGCCGGCTTGCAGGGCTTGGAATGCCATCTCTTCGTTCTCAAATACTAGAAGCACGTGATTCGCCGGCAGGGATTGACATTTGCTTTTTAATTGAAAAAATAAGATAAAAATTCACACCATATTTGAGATTCATGTTGATTCTTGAAGGGCCACACGTCCTACATAAATGAATTAGACCCTCATATTAATATTTGTTTTATTTTATTATTTATTTTTAAACATGTGTGCAAAATATCAGTAACATTTGAGATAGATGTGACTGAAAATCGCACAACATCATTGTCGGAGAACGTGATCAAAGAGGAAACCCATGCTGACGTGGAGTTCTTTTTTTTGACCTTTTCGCTTTTGCGCGCGCGTCTCCATATACGCATTGTATTTCGGGTTGAGGGAGATGTGTCAAGCTCCATCGTATGTGTGACATGGACACATTTTATTCTCGTGTACGTTGTCTCCTCCCTAAGCTCATGCGTGTCCATTCTCACAGGTTACAACCAAACACATAAAGAAGAAAAGACAAGTCCTATTGTATTAACGATGTCTCTATATGGTTCATCCAATCTGTGCATACATCCATGCGTGTACCTACATATCATATGTATCTCTCCTTCCCCACATCACACTCAAGTATATATGTATGTGTAAAATAAAAACCAGGTGTCGAAAAAGCGGAAGGATGAACATATTATAGTAAGGAGACTAAAAAAAAAACTATTTCGATAAGTACTTATATACATCAAGAATCTTTATAAGCACCTCTAGAGAGTGAAGCATCCGCCTTTTAGAGATCATGGAGTGTTACTCAATGGAAACTCATAACAATAATCTAGAGCCTATGAGGAGAGTAACTCGAAGACCTAACTCTTTATTAAAAAAAAAAAGTCTCTAGAGAAACTCGATGGAAACTCATAACAATAATCTAGCTCCTAGAATGAGCCTTTTCTTTACTAAGAGTCCTTAGTGACACTCTACCAAGAGATAGCTAAGCCAGAAGGGAATTTAAAATAAGCATCTGAATAAACCCTACTTCTCAAAAGAAGGTCTAAAGAACACAAGAGGGAGATCAGTCGCAATTGTTATGCTTGTATTCACATCTTCAATTAGTTTAATCTTTTTTGAAACTTTGGTAATCACAATCAATCTTGTGTCCTTCGCCCATTTTAGGACTTGAAACACCGAAGGAATCCATGTATCGAGACAAGAGAGAGGTGAGGTTGGGTAACACAATACATGATGCTAGAGTCGTTCCATGTGTTAATCAACACCCTTATGCATTTTTGGAAAGTTGTACCACAAAAGCATTTAGCGCCAATCATTCACCTTTCTGATTCTCTGCTGTCGGACCACAGTCCTCTCTCCCAGATCATGCGCGCACTCCTCTCTGTCAGCCGTTGTCAGATCATACCATGTAAAGTGCTTTGTATTGATCACTGATCAACAACGCACTCGATCTCTGAGTGTGTTGGACGTCGTTCCCCCCATACGTCGAAATTTGGTCATAGTCCGATACAGGCAGGCGTATCAAGTGTTGCTTGCATAATGATCATCAGGTACTCCTTAGAATTCCTGGTTAGGTGCCCCATTATTCCTGAGATTTTTAGAAATAAAGCAATGCACAGCAGATAATCCTCCGAATTGCCACCACAACAAGAAGATTGGCCGACTTTTCACGCATGCGCTCCTCTTTTTTTTTGCCATTTACTTTAAGTAATAGCCATTCTTTTTGTTTTCTCCAAGTCGTGCGCTTCCCCTCCTTTTGATCAATCAATGAAGGGCTCAAAATCCTTTAGAAGCTAGGTACCCAATTTTGGACAGCAAGGTAAATCAACGGAGAGGATGTGGATGAAAGCCAAGGATGCTATAAATCGTCCAATTTCATGATTTAAATGGCCAAAGTACAACTTTAATCTTGAAACCAATACAGGGTTTCGTCTTAATTTCAAGTGCCCGATATATAAAGGCTCTCTATTTGAGAGGTTATTGAAGAGATTGAAAGGAAGGCGATATGCTTTTCTTCGGCCTTTAGTTCATATCATAATAATTGTTTCATTGCCTTCTGTGTAGATCTTTGGAAGTGCAAGCACAGTCTTGCCTGAATAAGGAGATGAGGATATGCTTTTTAGTTGTTCACTGCATGATTGGGAAGTCCTACAGGGGCTTGAGTTTATCCTTTGATTTTCACCGAGAGTGTGGTCAAGATAGAAGAGTAGACATGAATATCTCTACGACAATGTGGAGCATGTCCTCCAATTCTTTGACGGATTAAGCATCCACATTTGATGTCTTGGCCTCCAGTTTTGTATGAGCTTGTTGTAAGCTTAAGTATTCTGCCTCCAGTGCTTCATTGTCGGCTTCCAAAGCTGTGACTCTTGCTTGCAATCTTTGCGATTCTGCCTAGAAGGTAACATTCAGATCTTTCAATCTTTGGTAATCGTGTTGTAGTTTGGATACACATTGAATTATTGTATTGAATGTATTATGTACAATATGGGATGCAAGGGAGGTAGGATGGAGTGCAGGGGAGGTGAATGGTGGATGTTGTGTCTAACAAAGAGTTGGGTGCAAGTGAAGTTGATGGTAGGGGGATGGGAGATGGTGGAATTGTGGGGGGAGGGGGAGGTGCAATGGGTGGTGAAATGTCCATAGGATCAGACAATGCGATACATGCAGGAGCTACAATGTAAGTGGGGATGGTAGGTGAAGTGATTGTGGTGTGTGTGTACAGTGAAGAGGAAGTGAGTGTTTGTGAACCTAACCTGTGTAGGAAACATGATAATACCATGTTCCCTCTACAATACCAACATGTTGTTCGTTGAGGTTAGAGGTTAGTCAAATTGGTGTACTGTGTGTGAGTGAGAGTTAGGAAGTCAGTAATGTTCCTATATGCATACTCTCGGAGTGCACTGTACTCAAATGCATCTATTCTTGTGCACAATATTTTGGGTTAGAGGGTTCATTACATGGTTTAACTCATCAAATTTTCTTTGTGGGATGGCATCTTTGGGTTATGATGATCTTTAATGTTTTTGAAATATGTCTTCTTGGATTTGGGGCTTTTTGGGTACCCATTTCTAGATAGTCCTAGGTGTGATTATAGTTGTGGAGATATTGATTGTAGATGTTTGCCATGATGCATATGATGTGAGTGTTTGTGGATGGTGATTCAAGCTTACGAGCCTATGTGTAGCTATTTGAGCTAGTAAGCAAGTCTTAGACACCCAAATTTATCGTGCATTGGGGTTAACCTTCATGGGCCGCTTTGGAATCCAAGTCCGACTCGGTTAATTCTTGGCATACTCCTTGATTGTAGTCTTTGACTGAGTAGTTTGTTGGTTACATCTTTGGGGTCTTGTCATCGGAGTAGAGGGTTGTTCACCCTTGCATATCCATATATGTTTTACTCCATGAGGTGCCTTTTTTTGTAGTGGTCTCCAAACATATAAGTCCGTTATCTGTTTCATATGCCTCCTGGGTTGCCTTCCTTATTTTTCTTGAGCCATCTTTGGAAAAGAAGGGAGTTACATATTGGCTTCTGTGACTCCTTCATGAGTGACCTTCTTTTGCATCATAGAACTTTGGATAAGAATAGCATCATTATCTTCATTTGTGCCTCTGGAAGGACCAAGAGTTGGTGCCTTTCCTAGTTCCTTGTGTGCTTGATTTTCTAACTCAACTATGATCGGTTTTGATTTAGCCAGACCTGAAGGAGCCTACTTCTTAGGTTTAGGTTGATTGCATGATCATAGATCCAGTCTTGACCCAAGACAAGAGGTTTTGTGAGATCCTCATCTTGACACACTAGCACCTTCACTGCCATTAGAACATCTTGAATTTAGAGGGGAAGCTCCATCTTGCCCAGGCAAGGGGTTTCCACACCTCCCAATCCTATGAGATATGCTTCTATAGGATTGATACCTAATTTCAACTCTTGATAGTAAGAAAGTCTAACTGCACTAGTGGTTGCACCTGAGTCAATCAAGGCTCTTACAGACCTTCCATTTTTTCCTTGTCCTACTTCTATTCTTACAAAAGGACATCGGTCAATTATTCTAGGAAAACTTACACATGAGGCTTGGCACATGGCCATGTGATATCTAGGAGCATCATGAGTGTCTGAACTAGGGTGATCTCTACCCTATCTTCTCAGTTTCATTCATCGGATGCGCTCTAAAGCTTCTATTTGTGCTTCTTCTCAAATTCGCTTTTCTTCTTCCTTACGTTTCTTTCCAGTGTTGAGTCGACTTAGCATTTGCTCTATGAGGGGTTCTTGATATCATTTGACTCTACATCCATTGATGTAACTAGGTAGAATATCATCTTTTAGATTAGCTAATTGAACTGTTCCACTTGTGGAGATCTTATTAATGATCATAGGGCCATAGCCTCACTTCTTCAAATTCCGTGCATGTTGTTTCAAGGTGTACACCAAGACTAAATCTCTTGCTTTCAAGCCCTTGTTCTTCACATGTGCATCAAAGTAAGCCTTTTGCCTTTTCTTGGCTGCATAAATCCTTGTTGTTGCTCTCAATCTTGTTTCACCTAAGCTGTCCAAATCAAAGATTCTAGAAGAAAGTTCATGGCTGGTCCATTGATGCTCTTATGCTACTTTCAATGTAGGTATCAAGAAGTCTAAAGGTAACATTGTATTTTGGCTGGATACAATCTGAAAGGGTGTGGCTTGGAGCATCGTTTTATAGGTGACTTGATATGCCCAAACAACATGGGCTAGCTATTTGTCCCAATTAGAGCATTTATTGTTCACCAATTTTATCAATACATTACAAAGTATCTTATTTGTGCTTTCGGCCTGGCCATTGGCTTGTGGGTGATATTGAGCCGACTTCTTGTGAACCACCATGAATTCTTGTAACATCAATGACCTCACTCAAGAAGTGGGTGCTACAATCACTCACCAATTCTATTGTTCACCAATTTTGTCATGACATAATAGAGTATCTTATTCATGCTTTGGGCCTAGCCATTGGCTTGTGGGTGATATGGAGCAGACTTCTTGTGAACCTCCATGAATTCTTGTAACATCAATGACCTCATTCAAGAAGTGGGTGCCACGATCATTCACCAATTCTATTGGCAAATCATATCTGGTGAATACATTCTCAAATAAGAACTTAGCCATCGTTTGAGCTGTACAGGCGATGGTGCAGATAGAGAGAGAGAGAGAGGGACTCAAGAGTCGGGAGAGAGAGAGAATAGGAAGAGAAAGAGTTAGGCCCGCTTCACATTGCGCGGCGGCACACTTCTGCTGCATGCACAATCAAATGAACCATTGCCATGTGGCATGTTCTGCACTGTACATCTTCACACTGGGCAGAGTCACACACATTTTTTTGAGCCACATCACGGAACAATTTCCTTCTTACTGTTCCGACCCCCTCCCTCCGCCCCCAACAGTTCACAGTGTCCACGTCAGATTTGCAGAGTAGAGTTTTGAATTGTGTTCCACACCAAGTGTGGATAAGCAACCGGCGGACTCATCACAATGTTCATGTTCCAGGCGGAAGACTCTTCTTTTCTCTCCTCGTTCTGGAGCCTCAGTCTGAAGCCACCCTTAAAGAGTGGCACTAACAGCTGCGTGTACAGCCGTCACGTGGAGGAGGAAGGAAAGTCTTATTTTCTTTTCTCTCTTCTGCACTCTGTGTTCCACAAGAAACTGTTAGTGCCACTCTCTAACTCTTTCCTTCCTGTTCTAACTTCTCTCTCTCTCTCTCCCGAGTCCCGACTAGTGTTGTATTTTGACGGTCTACCGTGCCCTTCAATTTTGAAGGTTATCTACACATTGTACCTGTTTTTGACATTTTTAATGTATTTTTTGAAGGTTAAAAAATTTTTATAACCTTATTTTGCGGTCTAAAATGGCCAAAACGGGCAATACGGCCGTCAAAAATCAACACTGGTCCCGACTCCCGACTCCCCGAGTCCCTCTTTGTCTCTCTATCTGCACCATCGCGCATCTGTTAGACTGCCATGGAGTCTCTCTTCTTCCATATCGCCGATCGGTCGACCCATTCCCATGAATGAGTTCAAAGTTGGCTCAGAAAAAGCATGAGGGAGAAGAAAACAAGGCCGTTAAAGAGTCCAGCAGCAGCAATGATGCTGAGGTCAAGTACAAAGTCACCAATGGCAACACCTGCCCAAGGGGCAAAAGATGCAGAGGGTCAGGACTCAAAAGATCCCATATGACGCACATACCCCTACACTGCGGGTCTCTCTCTCTAGTGACTCTATCACCATAGCCTTCGTCTGTGCCATTACCTGCAGAACCTCTCTCTCTCTCCTTCTCTCACATAGTCGACCTACCTGCAAAAAGACATTAGAAAAATAACAAAAAATGCAACACACATATATATACATACAGATATGCATGCATGCACTCACAGCTCACTAACACATAACTCACACAAACACACACATGTTCATGTAAACACAAGTATACACACGCACACACTTTACATGCACATATCTACACCACAAAGCGCCTTAGTTAACACACAATCACATATAGATAAACTTAAACTTAGCTAGTAATACACACAGGTATTAATACACACAGGTAGTAAACTTAGCTAGTAATACACACGGGTATTAATTTTGTTTTTCTTTGTTTTGTTTTAATTCTTCTATTGCTTCAATATCACTTTTAATTTAAGTTTACATTAAAGTATAGTTTCAATAGATGGTTTATTATTTACAAACACACACATTAGTTTTTAGAGTAATATATACTAATCACAAACACATATGGGTAGCACATCACAAACTATTAATTAATTAAAATAAACACTTAAGGTTTCCCCTTCACACAAACATAAAGGAGAGACACATAACTAGATACACAACTCAAGTCTTCACTCACTCGCAATCAAAGTTAACACCCACAAAAACATATACATATGCATATATTTTTACACACATAGACATAGATACACACTCTCATATTACTACCTATACATATAGTTATGGTCTCACACATATATACAAAACATACAAGTACCAACACACATACTTACACCTATAGGGTTAAATGAGTAGTTATTCACTCGCACATCACATTCACAACAACACATATAGCCACAAATAACTCACACATACATAAGTATATTCTTTTAGATGCACATAAACTCACACACAAATACACATACATAAGTACACTCAATCCTTCAAACACCCTCACATAGCACATACACACTTAAATTCTCATATACTTATATGGATAGACACATAGGTTTATACCCATACCCACACATATACACTTAGAAAAAACATCTATCAATACACTCATATGGTTCCTCCATTAAGACATTGGACATAGGGATCTCGTACATAAAATGCTCATACTTAAAGGTTGATTCAGGTGGTAAGTATTCTCATTACTGCCTGCATATATTAAAAGAGAGATTATTCAAGTTAAGGGATTTAATAAAAAAGATTTTAGAGAAATAAAAGTTAATCATCTTGGAAACAAAAAGATCATCCTGTCCAATGACTCAGCCTATACCAATAGGACTAGTATCAACGGTTAGGATTACAGGCTTATTTTCTGAATAACCAATATGTTTCAAGATTGGAGCATTGATAAAAAATTGCTTGAGTCATCTCATCATTCTAGTATGCTCTTCAGTCCAAAAGAATTTCTTTATTTTTTGTAACAAATCATAAAGTGGGTTCGCAACATGAGCAAAGTGAGGGATCTAGATGACATAAAAGGCACTTGCACCTAGGAATCTCCTTACTTCACTAACATTATGACACCTCTCAGAAATTCTACTAATGGCATCAACTTTTGTCTGGTAAGGCCTACGACCATAATGTCCGCATAAATATCCAACTATCAGCACTTCATTAACACCAAAAGTAGACTTCTCTAAAGAGAAAGTTAGTCCAACCTCGTCAAACCTTTGAAAAATCTTTTCACAATAAAAAATGTGGCTGGAAACAAAATTTCTACATCCAGTTGAATCTCAAGTCTCATCTTTCTCTTTTTCCACACATCCTTTTATTGGAATATCATCAATAAAAGGCATTGTCAATTTGGGGATAAAGTCATGTAAGACCAGGTTCATAGCGTTCATCATGTGTGCCACAAAATTCGTTGCTCCTTGTGGTAAAGTACACATAGGTACTAGTCCCAAAGGAGTTTTCATCGTGGTCACATCTCTACTTTCAATAGCTAATTGAAACTGATCATATCCTGTGTACATGTCTCCCATTGAATAGATGGAGTGATCAGCAAATGCCTGAGCAAACTCATCTACAATAGAACCCGTTCCTACATTCCTAATTGTGACTTTGTTCATAGGTTGTTGATCTTGAATAAGTGTAGCTTCCCGTTCTTTTTTAATACCGTGAACCACCTATTGGAGTAAGGTGCCGATGATGGTTCCAAAATTCTCATGGCAATCTTCCCCTTTAACAATCTCATTAGCTCAGGTAAATGAGCCTTTGGGACTGGTATCGTTCAAAGATTCCAAGGAATGAGTGGTACAGTAAATATAATCATCGGAGCTACAAGCTTTGGATCAGCACATCCTATTTCGTGTGGAAATAAAGAAAACGCTTTTCCATGACGTACGATCATCTTTCTAAACTGATCTTTTTCTATCTCTGAAAGAAATTCATCTCCAAATTAAATATATTTCTTAGTTCCTTCTGTAAATGTATGATCTATCTTAGATCGGTCTCTAAGTATAGGATCCTCAAAAACTCGTCTAAATATATCATAAACATCCTTAGGTAAACGTTGAGCTACATGCTTAATTTTCTTCTTGACTATCTTATATTTAGTATTAATGTTAACTTCATGTTCTAGGATGAATTCAGTAATAAACTCATATTCTTGAATACAGTTAAGAATAATCAATTTTGATTCTAGATTTTCTTGGGAAGCAGTTTCTAGCTCTTCCAACAAAGTAGTACTTTTTGAGAGTTCAATGATTATACACTCAATTTTTTCATCAGGCAAAATTAATCCTAAATTCCTAAAATATTTTTCTTTTTCTTTTCTAAATGTTTTTGTAAGGTTTTCTTTTGTAGTAAGCTGTAAACTAGTAGTAGGAGCACAAACTAAAAAATTTTCGAATTTATATACATTGTTAGGTGAGGCATCAAAACAATGTCCACTATTGTCCTGCTCAATATTGGAATCTAATAGAAATTTTGGTCGTAATATGCCCCATATTCTCTAACAGCCAGTGAATCTTCATTCACATGACTGCACGAGTCAATGGGGTTTCTCCGTAAATTCTTTCTATTTCTTGAATGATTTGGGCAGACTATCATGACTTGCAAAGAACCCATCCCAAATTTGGATCAAACCAACCATGCTCTTTGTCAGTTGGCCAAGCATGGTACTCAATGTTGGAGTTTGAGGTTTACGAAAGCACACGAACATCACAAGGAAGAAGAAGAAGCTTGGAGCACAACACACAATAATGAATGTATTACCACTAGAATGTACAAAGATTAGTGACCCATAAAAATAGCGTTGTAGGAGTATATACAAGCCAGGGGAAAACAACCTCCTAAAGATGGAAAAAAGTGCCCCGACGGTTCTAGTGTGTTCACACACATCACTACCTAAATATATGAACAAATACCCCCTGGGAGTGATGCGGTGAACAAGGAGCTGGCACTCACATATAAGGAAGTGCCAAGCTATGTGGAATCAATCCACAAAAAGAAGTAAGCCCAAAGCTTTGTGGAAAGCTTCAAAGTTCTCCCTAGGCAAATCCTTTGTGAAAAGGTCTGCAATGTTCTCCTGTGTGGGCACATATGCCAAATTGATCTCTCCAACGGAGAACCTCTCCTTGGCATAATGATAGTGCACCTCAATGTGCTTAGTAAGAGCATGGAACATAGGGTTCCTCGCAACTACCAATGCGCTCTAACTATAAGTGAAGATGGTTTGGTAGAAGACTGACCAACACCCAAATCAGTCATAATGCATCTGAGACACACACACTCAACATCCTGTATGAAAGCTTCCCTATACTCAGCCTCATAACTAGAAGTGGACATAGTAGGCTGCTTCTTGCTCAACTAAGATATGCATGAGCTACCAAGCATGAAGCAAAAACCATTGGTGGAAACACGAGTGACATAGCAAGTAGCCCAATCAGAGTCAGAAAAAGCATGCTTCTCACCTCTAGCGATCTTCTTAAAGCCTTGACAAGGATCTTCCACAAAAGCTCCATGTTGGGTGAACCTAACTTGCAAGCCTTTTTCAACTATTTGGCCTACATTTATTAGGTTTTTTGTAATAGTGGAAACATAGAGTACCTTGCTTAGAATATTTGTCCTTCCATTGCAATCTTTGACATTAACAATCTTCTCCACACTATGCTTTGTGTCATCCCCTATTTGAACTTCATGTCTATGCTTTGGACTTTCCAAGTCAGATAAGAGAGCTATGTTGTCTGCAACATGATTTGAATATCTTGAATCTATGTAGAATAAATGATCATCTTCGTTACCTTCCTTGTGTGTTAGATTCATCAAAAGCAATGAGTCTTCAGGCTTCACAATAATTGTTGTAGTCCCTTCTGTTATGGCCTCTATTGTTATTGTTGAATTTGTGTCCACCTCTACCTCGATTGCTGCTATATCCACCTCTTCCACTTCCTTTCTGGGTCTTCCAATTGAACCAACCACTTTGAGTAGTGTGGTTGGTCTTATCATAGATGGCACAAGGTTGAACATTCTAGCCTTTGGTCTTGTCATGCTTTGGTCCTTTGTTCTTCCCTTTCCACTTGCTCTTGCCTGAAATATTGGCTTGGGAAGTCTCCTCTTCATCTTCTTCTTTCTTCTTGCCTTTTAGCTTCTTGTCCTTCTTATTTGCATATAGAGCACTAGTTGAATTACCATGATAGGAGTTACCTTCCTTTAAGCTATTGTTGGCCTCTTGATTGAAGAGTTTTCCAAGAAAGATGTTGAAGTCTTGAGTTTGTGAATCCATGATGAGATCATGGGCTATGGTGAAAGATATCCATTGCTTGTCACCTCTAGACCCATTGAGAATTGGCCTCATGATGGACTCTTCTTCAATCAGCTCTCCAATGGATGCTACTTGATCAGCAACCTCCTTGACCTTTGTAACAAACTCAATGATGGTTTGTTTTGGAGTGTTCTTCATTGATTGAACTCATTCCAAAGATAGTTCTTCCTTGCTTTTGTACTAGCAAAAAAGAGAGTCTCTAGGGCATCTCAAGTCTCTTGAGATTTCTTGCATCCTCTAATATTTGGTAATAGAAAATTGGAGATAGAGTTTAGTATGTATGACCTTGCTCGAGAATCCCTTGCACACCAAAGTGTGAGCTTATCTATTTCCTCTTGAGTAGGTCCTCCTTTGGATCACCTGATACAATCCCATATAGATTTCTTCCTTGCAAATAAGCCTCCATTCTAATTTTCCAAGCATTATAATTGTGTCTATCAAGCTTTCAAATCATCGATGGAAAGCCATCTCCCATCCTGAACTTGTTCTGATACCACTAAAAGAAGTTGCAGAAGCTTGGAGAGGCTTGGAAAGTTGAGTTTTCAAGTGGTGAAGTTGGTCCAACAAACCATCATAAGACCAGCCCTACCTCTTTGGATATGTAAAGTAAACCTTGTAGACTTGTGGTTAGTGTAATAAATCCCAACAGATACTTTAGAACATCAACAAGAACAAGTTGATGCAAGACAGATAACTTGCACCTTGACTAGCCCACAAAAACCTTCTAAAGATGGATGGAAGTTATGACTTCAAACACTGAGAGCATCCATCACAGTTACAATTGGAGAACTTCCTCTTAAGGGACTGTCACACATAGTGTTGGATTGCTAAAATTCATAAAAGCCCTAGTTTATATGAACTAATGAAGGAGCAATCACATTAACACTGGTTGGATGTCATCTTGATTTTTTAGGGATGTGCAGACAATGACCCCTAAGACTGTAAAACTCCGATTTCTCTAAAATTACCTAATTAAATGACCTAAAAATTTGTAGACATAAATTAGATAGTTACACATTTCTAATGAATGCTCAAACACTTGATTTAAAGCTCTGTATAGTGATGATGAACCACCTCATTCTTCTTTGACTTGATTTTGGACACAATCACACCAAGGGGCAATCAATGCATCATAGCTTTCCATGAAATATTAAAAGGCCTAAAATAAGAGAATCAAATCATAGAATGAGGCTATAAGCATAAAACGTGCCATATCCTCATCAGGTTATGATCGAATGTGGGCTCCATCATCCTTGTGCCCTCCTTTGTTCCAAGACAAGGAAGCACCCAGTCCTTGACTACCACCTTGGTTGCTTGTATTTGACTAGCTCCAAGTTTCGAAGAGACAACCATTGAGGTTTGTTGGAAAATCCCAAATACATGTTCAATAACCAAAACCCACCACATTGTCTTCCAAGTGGGACACTTGATGAAGAAACCCTTCAAAATTTGTAGTACTGAGAAGAGAAATCTCCAAAGATCTTGGAGTCAAGCAACATGTATTACACCTAAAACTTTCAAAAGGTTTTTAGTTTCTTTACTCCATGATAGTGATCAAGATCCAATACTAACAGCCAAGCTTTTATTTGTTGTGCACTTGGTGAGATGGTCAATAAATACAATAATATAGAAAATTAAGAGAATCAATAGAAAAGGTGCATGTGTGACAAGTTGTGTTCTAAATCTTCTTTGATGCAAGTGTGCACTAAGCTTATTATATTTTCACCTTTAGCATATGGCATGTACTTGAGCAAGAATTTGTGAATTGAAACTACATAACATATCTTAAATTGGAACAAGATAACCTTAGAAACATAGCTTTACTTTTTCAAATGATAGAATAGTTGCAACAAGTAGGTACGTGAATTGGTGAATGAAAACATGGTGACCCTTCCCTAAACCTAAGCATGAAAAGCACATGGAACATCGAGGAAATATCTAGATCTAATTTCATTTCTAAAATTCATTTATGTCCAAGAGTGGGTCTTCTTCTAAGAAGCTTCATGTGCACGCATTCCTTCAAGGTGTGTGTCAAGTCTTCTTTGCTTTGGAGGTGGATTTGGTCAAAATACGAAGGAGATGGGAAGTCACAATACCCCAACCCAACAAGTTACATCAAGCTCCATGTTGAGAACCTATAATACTCAAGTTCAGCACATATCAAGAGGAAAAACAAAATAGCATGAGATTCATAGGCTTCTCCTTTAACAACATCCCTTTCATGCCTTGTCATTTCGAAGGAGAACTACCATATCCTTTAAGGGACCTATAAGTTCTTCTCAACATAAAGCATGCATATGTGACTTAGAACCTATTAAAGAGCAAGGTGCTTCATTTGACGTTTCATTTAGGTGTCCTAGCTTCATTGATTTTGAATTTGAATATATGAAGTGACCATCTAAACCTTGGAGAGAAGTCGGCACACAATGCGCAATCATCTATGAAGAGGATGTAGTGTAAGAACCCAAGGTTCAACATATCCTAAGTGCCAAGGTGAAATGAAATGTTGATCATGCATCATAAAAAATCAAATTAAACATATGATCTTTATTAATAATCAAGTATATGGCATTTGGCAATAGACATGGCCTACAATCCACCATCATCATGAAGAATATGAAACCAAATTCTTCCCAAGCCGAGGTGTGGATTTTTGGACACCATCCCTAAGGAGGTCTAGTCACAAGAAACCCCACAACCATGATGCTTACAAGCTTCATATCGTAAAATACAACTGAATCAACGAAGTAGAAACATTTAAACAAGTAAATTCAATTGAGAATGAAATGTGATGGTTGTCCCTTGAACATGCTTTCTAACATGTTGTCTAGATCACTTGGAATCTTTGGATATCTCAAACATCCAATGTTGTCTACTTGAATGGAAGAATATTTTGTATTTTGTATAAGGTTGCTTAATGTGAAATGCATTACAAAGCTTATGCCAATAAAACTTCATCTTCTTCCTTTGTACTTACATCTTCCTCTTGATGAATAAAACTTGCTCTTTGATCTTGATCAAAGTCTCCATTGATCCTCTTTGTTGCCTTCTTATGCCTCCACCTTGATTTCTTCCTCTACCTCTTTCTTTACTTGCATAATATGCTTGGGCTTCATCAACCTTCGCCTTTGAGCCTCCAATTTTCATCTCTTTAGTGACCATTAAGGCCACTAATTGCTCAAAGTTGGGAAGATTATCTCTGACATATACAAAAGTGGTGAAAGCCAAAAATTATCTCTAACATATACAAAAGTTGTGAAAGCCTTCCACTTGTCAACATCCTTTATTCCATTTAATGTATATGCAACTAGTCATCATCATCTAATGCATCATTTACTTCTATGATCTTTATAATGTAATCATTAGTGTTGTTACTAGGTGTCTTCCTCATATTATTGAATACATTTTTAAATTAAATCTTCCTAGCTTTTATTGAAATAGAGTACAACTTTTCTAGGCTACAGAATAGGACCCTCTTTCCCCAAAAAGTAGGTTTCATCAAACATAAGTGTCATATGTGATTGATTGAGAGTTATGAGGCAGATTTAAATTCAAATTTGAATTGCTTAAATACTTGTGCTTGGCTCCTTGTTTAATGATGCTCCAAGCATCAACAAGTGAAAAGGTCATATGATGCTAAGGTCGGAGCTTGATTTTCAACATTTGGGTCAAGTGATCACCTTCAATGCACCATAAAGAATTAAAATGGTCTTTTATTCTAACTATACACCAAGAAATATGTCTCTTATATTATCATCCTCCTACCCATCATTTTTGGTGAAGATTTATCATGATGTTCGGCCTAGGGACTTTTCAAAATCATGTCTCAAGCCTTGGAAAGGACTCAATCACGAATATTAAAACTCGAAAAATCAAAGCAAAGAACCAAAATTTGGGGAAAAAAAGTGAAGATCTTCACAAGCACCAACCAAATTAAAAGATATTATATAGCCACCAAAAAGTGCACGTACATTGATTGATAGTTGGTTACCTAGATCTTAAGAAAAATAAAACCTCTATTATAAGTATGTTATTTACTTGCATTCATCAATTCCATGATACTTGTCATTGTGTTGTGAAAAAATACACTTGAACTAGTAGATATTCTACTTCCTTAGCACATTTTCTCATTACTTTGATCCTTTCTATCTAGAGGTGTAGTTAGTGCTTCTCCCTTTTATTTGTACGTGACTCTAGTTCATGGTTTGCACTCTTAGTATATTTACGTATCTTAAATTCAAGCATCATTTGGTCTTTCATTTAGTACCTTGAAGTTTGACAAGATGCAAGTCTTTCTATTTGTGAATTTTGAGAAGTAGACACTTTTTGTCTACATATATCTCTGCATACAGGTAGAGGATGTTGTAATTATCAAGGATTGGATGATTTTTTTAGTAGGAATATGCATTTTCTTTAATGAAAATCATGTGTATTAGTAGATCATAGGGTCTACTTGAAATTTGTAAAAGAAAACATTTATTCTCTTCATAGTTTTATAGAAAATCTCACAGCAAATTGGGCCTAGGGGAGGGATTCCAACTTCAAACTTCCCCCATTAGTGATATAAAAGAGTTTTCAAAGCTTGGAGATATGAATTGACATCATATTTGAGATTTGCAAGGATGAAGACACCTTGTGGAAGCAGAAAAAGGAGTCATCAAGCCAAAGAGACATCAAAAGGGGGCTACGTCAATCAACACTTCAACAAACCAA
>CM035444.1:73092437-73097437 GCA_020310875.1 Ceratopteris richardii
AACATTGTCTGCACCAAATTTTTGCCCCTTATTTAACAATTTTTATGTAGGTGCTTCTCGATGATTTCTCTGTTTCAAGAAACCAAGTGGATCATTTGTAGGATTTACATATCCGCTTTGCTCAATGCCAAAAGGTTTCATCTTGCATGAACCCAGCTAAATCAATCTTTGGGGTAAAATGCAAAAAAATCTAGGACATGTTATTTTTGAGGACAAAATTGATGTGGGTCTGGACAAAAGCACTACATTGGAATGATCCCTTTCATGTGTTCATTGATGCTTCAAACATCATCATTTGTTGATATATTTTGGTAGTGATATGTGTGAAGACACTAGGACCACCAGGGCACTTTTTTCCCTCTTTAGGATGTTTTTCCCCTAGCTTGTATATATGCCTATAACCCTAATAGATCACTTATCTTCGTAAATTCACTTGGTAATACAAATTCAATATTGTGTGTCGTGCTCCAAGGTTCTTATTCTTCCATGTGCTTCTTGCCTACTTTCGTAGACCTCAAACTCCAAAAATTGGTATCAAAGCAGGTCGCCGCTTCATCTGTGGCATCCTTAACACCCCTCCGGTCACACTCTTAGAATTGCACAAAAATTTGTGAGCATGCTCAAGGCAATTAGGAGTTCAAAATAGCTTCACTATGTGGTATTGAAATTGTGATCTAAGCTCGTTTCGGCCTCTCTGTCAAACGTGTCATTATTCGTCACTCTCACTCTAGCACAATGGTAAGTACCAATGTGAGGAGATCAACCTCATAAAATGTAAATCTATGGAGACATGAGGACTTGTATGATGACCATGAGCACGTGAAGGCACAAGTGCATGAGTGAGAAGCACACTTGCATGCACACACATACACACACATGTGCACACAAAGCAAGAGCAAAGAGAGGAACAATGGATTGCCTTCTATTATCAAGGATGTCTCTTACAAAAGCTCTATTCTTTAACAAGCTAACCTCAAAAATGATCTCTCTAGCTCTTTTTATAGTTTTTGACTAGGTTTTAGCCTTCCAGATCCTACTTGGTTGTCTCTCTGGTTTGACTCTTTGTGTTAGCTCCCCTGTCTTGTAATGCCTTCACTTCTCTAGCTGCGACCAACACCCCCCCTGTCTCGCGTTTGTCGTCCTTGACAGGCCCTTGTTATAGGGGGTGTTTAATATAATATTCAATGACATCAATGGTGAGGTGATGTTCTTGAATGCGTAGTTCTCTTGCCAAGTCTATCATCATTTGATCCCAATCAAGTGGACCTAGAATTTCTAGATGTGGCAAGCATAGCTGATCTGCATGTATGGCTTGTTCTATCACAAAGAGATGCAACAAGTGTTTCAGTCTGGGAATGAAAATCTCTAAGTGGTATTCCCAGAACCCATTAGAGAACATCTCTTCAAAAGCCTGCTTGTAGTAAGCAGGTTAGTACTTGATTCGCGCATGCCATGCGTAAATTGTGTTGATGGAGGGGCTTTGGCTCATGTCGTATACCAAATCATGGTTCCCTTCAAAAAACTGGGGGCTGAAATGTATGGATCTTGGATCTTGGAAACACTACCATCATGATCTCAAAGATCTTCATACACATCTTTGCAGCAATGTCTCATACATCCTTTAATCGAGCAAACTAGTGGCATGTGTTCAAGATCATGTAGGCAACGGTGGGTGGTGCCTTGGGTGGAGCAAAATACAGATAGTTGACCCAATCTGAACATCCTTTATTGTTGCGGACTTCAATTGCAAAAGCTTGCCAGGATCTATGACGGACTATTAGACAATAACATGGGTTATATTCAATATAGAGTGGCATGGTGGCCCATGTGCAAATCATTTTAGGGTAGTCCGTTAGTAGTCACGCATGCCAATTAGGTTGAAAAATTGAGCGTGCTTGTGCATCTCTCGGTAGGTCAGCGAACTGAGAAGCAAATGTTGGCTCTTTCCCTGTATGCCTTTTAATCTTTGCATTATAATCAGCTAACAATAAAAAATAAGGCATATATTGCATTTTTTATGTGGTAATAAGCCATTGATGGGATAGGTGCTGAAAATAGGAGGATTTAAGAACTATGGCTTGGAGATTGGAGAGTGACTGGATCTATATGGCTACTCGATCATCCTGGGTTTATCCTATGTGCTCTACCTTTTTGAGCCAATTTGGGACTTCTATCTTGAAGGTGTCTTGGCCCTCGTCAGTGACACACCCTCTAGGTATTGGCATAGGTTCATATGATTCTTCAAAACTTTCTTCAACTAGAATCTCCACCACTGTTTCAGGTTCTCGTTCTTCAATTGGAGAGGGTGGCCTCTCATATGGTAGGAGTCTTGCTTGTAGTTCTTCCGCCTGTTTCCTTAGGGCTTCAACTTGTGTTGTAGACTAAGGGAGGATGGTTGGCTCCTATTGAGATGTGTTGATCGTGGCTAGTTGCTACTTGAGATCTGCACATTTTGCTTCCAGCTTTTCATATGACTCTAAAAATTTCACATGTTCCTCGAGTAGCATCCTTATGTCTTCTAAGGGAACAACTCGATACTTTGTAGGACTAATCTCTACACCTATGGTCCCTTCCATAGATGCATCAAGGTTATCTTGGTTTTGCTGTTGTAGTTGCTTGTTCTCTTCCAATGCCATAGGCATGTGCTTCCTGAGAAGCCCTAGATTTCTTCGGAGTTTTGCATTGGTGAGATGTTGCTTGTATAGCATTGTCTCCAAGTCTTTGACAACTTGATCATCCACATTTGATTTCTTGGCCTCTAGTTTGATATGACTTTCTATAAGGTGTTTTATTCCACCTAGAGTGCTTCATTTTCAGCTTCCAAAGTTGTGACTCTTGCTTCCAATCTTTACGATTCTACCTAGAAGGCAGCATTCTGATCTTCTAATATTTGGTAATCCTATTGTAGATGGGATACACATTGAATTATTGTATTAAATGTATTACGTACATTATGAGATGCAAGGGAGATGGGGTGGAGTCAAGGCAGAATGGCAATGGGGATGGGAATGGTGGATGTTGTGTCTAACAAAGAGGTGGTCGTAGGTGAAGTTGGTGGTAGGGGAATGGGAGGTGGTGGAATGGTGGGAGGAGGGGGAGGTGCGATGGGTGATGAAATATCCATGGGGTCCGACAGTGTAGTATGTGCCAGAGCTACCATGTAAGTGGGGAGGGTAGGTGAAGTGATAATGGTGTGTGTTTGTGAACAGTGCAGTGGAAGTGAGTGTTTGTGAGCCTAATGTGTATGGGGTGGGGACACAAATAAATCTTTCCATGAGGGACACATAATGGGGTCAGGCTATGGTTGCGATTGAGGTGTAGGGAATGAGTGAGGAGGCAAATGGGAAGTAAGGATCATGGGGAAGAGGCTTGTGTGAATGGGGGTATGCGACGGTGCCTAAACTACCTTCGGTAGGTGTGGGATGTCCATCTATACTAGGTATAATCGGGTGTCTAGTGATGGGTTCTATAGACTCGAATGGGGAAGTAAAAGGAGGGTGGGTAATGGAAGAAAAGAGCGTGGCCTGGGAGGTTGGTTCACGAAAAGAAAAGGATATTGATGAGAAGGAGTTTGGGTAACGGTCGGGAATAGTACAACGGTTTCATCAGTAGTTGGTGGCAGGGGGTGGGGGTGATGGAGGAGATGGGGGGTGCTGGGGTGAGATTGGTGATGTCTCTACAAATGTTTCCGCAATAAGATCGATGGTGGCCATAGAGGTGGCAGTTGGTTTGATGGTTGCTTCTAGTTCAAATGTCGGTATTCGTATGTTTTTTCCTGCTCATGGTCTTGTTTCCATTCTACATTTGTCATAGTAGGTTGATTGTCATAGATTGTGTGTATGGCCTCTTGAACTCCCAATGACTCTGTTAACCATTTTAGTGTATTAATGAAGTGAGGATCCACCCCTTCCTCTGTGAGCATCTGTTCTATCAAGGCTTGGCCGGATGTGAATGAAACTTTATGCCTTTCTTGCACCGCTTTGATAATGTCATACAATATTTGTAGCTGGGG
This sequence comes from Ceratopteris richardii, assembly GCA_020310875.1. Lineage (NCBI taxonomy): Eukaryota > Viridiplantae > Streptophyta > Polypodiopsida > Polypodiales > Pteridaceae > Ceratopteris > Ceratopteris richardii. Next base: position 73,096,450 of record CM035444.1, read on the forward strand.
GTATATGCTAGAGCACCTACAACTTCCTGTACTTCTATTTGCTCTCCTTGATTTCTTTCCTCATATTCATCATCACCTTCTTCTAATTCTTCATTCTCACCATCCTCTTCTTTTTCTTCTTCATCCTCATTGACTATGGTAGTTAGCTCTTGGGAGGTGGTGGCTTGTGGTTGAGAGCTTTCCACCCGTTGTTCCTTGCCCACTTCAATATTCACTTCTCTTAAAACCTTCTCAAAGTCTTCATTGGTGAGCTCTTCCAAGTGTACTCTACCGGGTAATTCAAGGCCTGTGGGAACTGGTGGAAATATCAAATTGGGAACTTTAGTGCTACATATTGGAAAGCGTAGTGTAAAGGGGTGTACACGTTGGGGGGGCGAGTGACATCTGGTGTTAAGGTGGCTCTGCGTGGTTGAGCACATGCTACTTATACTGCTCCTCTCATCCTTTTGGAAGGGGGTCTTGTGGATGTTCTGCCCTTGAACTATTGTACTCTATTCCACATCAGAGCCCTCTAGATTCAAATGTCATAAGCTAAACATCTATAAATGATCCTAGTCAATGCACAACATCCATACAAGACCGACTTGTGCGGCCAATTCAGAACGGTCTGCACAAGTGAGCTATCTGGTATAACCTCATCAGCAAAAATCAACTGTTCCTTCAAGTCTTTGATCTTTGTTAGGAAACTATCCATAGAATCACCTTCATTCATGTGCTCACTCTCCAACTGTTTTCGGAGGTAAGCAACACGAGCCTCATTCCTAGCTTGGTACAATGTGGTAAGTGTATCCCAAGCATCCTTAGTTATTCTGCAAGAGCGAATATGAGGAATAATGGCACGTTTGACAGACAAAGCTATCAATGCATGTGTCTGGGCATCTCTGCCATCCCAACAAATCTAGTCTATAGTAGGTGAAGCAGAAACTATAGCACGAACAGGAATATGCAGAATACCATCATCTTCGACACCTTCTGCATCAGCTTCAGT
>CM035444.1:73102437-73114937 GCA_020310875.1 Ceratopteris richardii
TTGAATATATAAATAAGTATATATATAAAATAGGATAACTATATAGATAAATAAATATAAAAGAACTAGAGTTTTAAATAAATTAATTAAATATAAAAAATAGGATTAATTAAGAAAAAATCTGAATATATAAATAAATATATATATAAAATAGGATAATTATATAGATAAATAAATATGAAAAGAACTAGTGTTTTAAATAAATAAATTAAATATATATAATTAAATATATAAAAATAGGTTTAATTTTAAGGATTTTAATCAGAGTAAATATATATACACATACACATACACACATATACTTATACACATATCTATATACACATATATATACACACGCATACATATATATACATGTTTTAGGTCTAGGTCTTTCTGATTAGGGTTTTAGGGTTTTAACACCTGCATAACATATATACACACATATGCATACACATATAATACATATATGCATGTATATACACATGCATACAGACATATACATATTTTAGATCTAGATCTTCAAGATTAGGGTTTTAGGGTTTAGGCATACATATAACTCAATTAAATTTATATAAAGAGAAAATATAGAAAATAATTAAGAAACAAATCTGAATATATAAAAAAAAAATATATATATATATATAATAGGATAATTATATGGATAAATAAATATAAAAAGAACTAGTGTTTAAATAATTTAAAATAAATATATATAATTAAATATATAAAAATAGGATTAATTAAGAAAAAAATCTGAATATATAAATAAATAAATATATAAAATAGGATAATTATATAGATAAATAAATATGAAAAGAACTAGTGTTTTAAATAAATTAATAAATTATATATAATTAAATATATAAAAATAGGATTTTAATTATATAAGCAATAGACATATATATAATACATATATATAATACATATATATAATACATATAACACATATACATATATATAGGTCTTTAGTATTACGGTTTTAGGATTAGGGTTTTAGGTTGTTTTAGGTGTTTAAGTATTTAGGTTTTAGTATTTCAGGTTTAAGTCTTTAGGAGTATGATTTTTAGGTTTAATAAAAAAATCAATGTTCTAAAATGTCCATATTGTATCCGATGGCTAGTTTGGATCCGGGGGAGAGAACGGCATGTCCTTGCACTCAGTGCAAGTATGAAATTTATCGGAAATGACGGATTTGTACTACACATGTTAGAGAGTATGGATCCTTTGATAAAAGTCGACTAGAAAACCTACGCTACCATTTGCATGGTCCCCAGTTGAGCAAACGGACCCAAACGACATTGCATTGGTAACCTCTCGTGGACAAAAGAGAACAAAAAAGGAGTTAGACGTACATGCAAGTACTAATAGCATTACACAGAATGAACATATGGAAGAAATGCTCGAAGCATTTTATGAGATGGACGAAGTTCATGATGGTGGAGAAGACGTCGAGAGTTTCGTGGACACAACAGAATTTCCACGATCAAAAGTCGATGAAGAATATAAAAACATGTGAAGACTAGCTCGTTTACCACTTTACAATGGAGCAAAGATATATGTACTACGTGCATCACTCACGATGCTCAATCTGCAATCCATTTATGGATGGTCAAATAGTAGTGTCACTGAATTGTTCAGGTAAGTGGATTTGAAATAAACTGTTATTGTTGTATCAATTATTGTTGGTGTAAATCACAAGCCTACACATTTGGCTTGAAAGATATCATGAAGACTCTACATGAATGAAGAACCATAGGAACATATGCTAGTGATTACTTACCACTTTACCTCATTGTAAAAGTCAATTTGGCTTGGAATCTTTTGTAATCACCTACCTAATTGATTCGTGGAAAAAGGTAGCTCACTTGATTGAGAGAATATCTCCAAACCTTTAGGAGCTTGATTATAGGAAGCCAAGAATTTGAATTTGAATTCAAATTCTTACACATTCCATATAAAAAGTGATCAAGAAAAGTCGCGGTAAGAGACATCACTCTCGAGCTTCATTCTACTGTCATTGAGTGTGTGTGAGGACTACATCATAGCCTACACCTCTCTACACCATTAGGCAATGCTTGTCATGCCAATGGGATTGTACACAAGTGTTAATTTATAGATACATTTATATCACTCATCTCTGTGCTCACTGCTTGTCTACTCCAAAGTCTATCAACTTGTCAAGGGCATATCTCAGTCAATACTACACCAAATTCAGTGATTCAAAGCTTGTTGGATTTAGCTCAAAGTCATCTACATGCTGACAAAGTTTGAAGTGATTTCATTCAGCCGATTCAGATAAATCGTCGTTGAGGTGCTCACTAGTCTATCTCTGCTACAATCCAAAAAAGTCGGGGTATACCAAATCTTGCTAAATTAATTTCTCTTAGCATAGTTCATTATTTTACATCATTCCACTTGCAAATGTTAGCTTACTAAGCTAATTGAATACCCCTAGAAGGAATTTTATCAATTGCTACTGTGCTTGTCACACTAAGCAAAACATTCAGTAGGTGTCAAGACCAAAATAGAAGGTTTTCTTGACTTTGTGACTTCCAAAGTTATCTGTTTTGTTTCAATCATTACACACTTCATTTTCAAAGGACATAGGCCATTTCTTGGTGTCATTGGAAAGCTAAGGGAGTCTACTAATCAAGTCTGAAGCTAAAGAGGGCTGGTACAAAGCAAGTTTTAGCAGTACCTACTCAATCTCTTGGATCATCCATCCATCTTTCCCAACAGTGGTATCAGAGCAAATAAGGTAAAATGGGAGATGGTTTTCCTTCATTTATTGACAAATTGGACAGGAACAACTATCAAGCTTGGTCTCTAAGGATGAAGACCTACTTACAAGGAAGGAGTCTCTATGGATACATCTCAGGAGATGAGGAATTGCCCTCATTCAAAGCAAGAGGTTTGCCAACGAAGGAGGAGCAAGAAAAACTCAACACATGGTGTGCAAGGGATGCATTGGCAAGGTCTTATCTACTCAACTCTATATCTGACTTTCTTTTACCTCATATCAGAAATTATAAGACTTCCCAAGAGACTTGGGAAACTTTGTCATCATATTTTTCTTCCAATACAAGGGCAAGGAAAAATCAGTTGTGGATTGAATTCACAACACTAAGAAAGCAACCTAAGCAAGCTGTTTCAGAATTTGTGACCCAGATCAAAGATGTTGCAGATCAGTTAGCAAGCATAGAAGAAGAGATTGAAGAAGAACAAATTGTAAGGCAGGTAATCAATGGAATCAAGGCTGATGACAAGTGGGAAAGCTTCACCACTGCAATGGATCTCTACATGGACATGCACACTCCAGATCTTACAACTCTCATGGATCAACTATTCACACATGAAGCAAAGCTTACCAAGAGTGGAGATACTACCAAAGGTAACAACTCTTCTGCCCTATACACTGATAAGAAATCCAAGGATAAAGGCAAGAGTAAAAAGGTGGAAGATGAAGGCTCTACCTCCCAAGCCAACTATGCAGGGAGAGGTAGATCTTCAAGAGGAAGGGGCAGAGGAGGTAAGCAAGGTAGGGGGAGACCCTATAACACATCACCATGTAACATTTGTGATTTGTCAAATCACACCACAGATGAGTGTTACAGGAATTACAAAAATCAGAGAGGAAGAGGCTACCAAAGAGGTGGATACTCTCAGTCTAGAGGAAGGTTCAACCATCACCAAGGCCACAACAACAATTATAACAACAACTACAACAACAATTACAATGGCAACTACCAAGAAGAATTCAGAAACAGAAAGGACTACAACAACTACACAGAGGAGCAGGATGACTCTCTCTTGATCATGAACATGACTTCAAAGTCAGGTACAAATGATGATCACTTATTTTATATCAATTCAGGGTGTTCAAATCACGTGGCTGGTAATGTTGCACTACTCTCTGATCTTGAGGAACCAAAAGGTAAACACCAAGTCCAAACAGGTGATGATACAAAGCATTCTGTAGTTAAAGTTGGAAATGTGAAAACTTGTGATGGTAATCAGAATTTGTTAAGCAGGGTACTCTATGTACCTACCATTACAAAGAACTTAATGAGTGTTGGTCAGATTGTAGAGAAAGGTTTGCAGGTCAGATTCAATCAATATGGAGCATTTGTGGAGGACCCAAGACATGGATTCAAAAGGATAGCTAAAGGAGAAAAATCAGGTAAGACTTTTCACTTTTGAGTTGGAAGATACAAAAAATATTGCATTATACAGTTATAAGGATCAGACACTTTTAGAGCTTGAGATTTGGCACAAGAGATTAGGGCACATAGGAGAAAGGACCTTGAAGCAAATGTGCAAGGACCAATGTGTGCTTGGGATACCTAATGTATCCAAGCAACATATGATTTACAAGTGTGGTGCTTGTCAATTTGGTAAGTCTCACTGGTTACCCTTCTCCAAGAAAGGATATATGCATGAAGACTATCTAGAGCTTGTACACACAGATGTATGGGGACCTAGCAAAGACCCCTCAGTCTCACGTTCAAGGTACTATGTGTCTTTTATTGATGACTATAGCAGATGGACTGTATTATACTTTATGAAGCACAAGGATGAAGTATTTAATTGTTTTAAGAAATATCTTGCACTAGTTGAAAATTAGACAGGAAGGAATTTGAAGAGGCTAAGGTCAGATGGAGGAGGTGAGTACTTCTCCAATGAATTTGAGGACTTCTTGTAGGACAGAGGCATCAAAAGGGAAATAACCACAAGGTACTCTCTTGAACAGAATGGGGTAGCTGAAAGAAGAAATAGGTTAATTGTTGAGACAGCTAGATCTATGCTTAATGAGAAGTTACCTAACTACCTATGGGCAGAGAGTGTCTCTACTGCCATCTATCTCATAAACAGGTTACCATCAAAGTCACTTGATGGTATGACACCATATGAAGCATGGCATGGTAAGAGACCATCATTGGATCACTGCAAAATTTTTGGATGTGTAGCATATGTACACATACCTTCACAAGTTAGAGGTAAGCTAGATCCAAAGGCTGAAAAATGTATTTTCATTGGATATGATTTAAATAAAAAAGGTTATAGGTTTTTTAACCCTACCAATAAGGGATTTATGGTAAGCAGAGATGTGATCTTTGATGAGAATGATTCTTGGTATGAGAATGAATGCAGGAAGGTCAAACTACCCTATGATTTGGAAGAGGAATTTCCAAAACTTATAAAGGAGGAACCAACTCAGGAAGAAGACTCAAGTTCAGATGATGAAGATACAATCAACCTTGAAGAGTTCAAGGCATGGAAGTCCAAAGGCAAAATGAAGATGAAGAAGCTTGAAGACATACCTGAATCTTCAGCTCAACCCTTTAGGAGATCACAAAGGGAAAGTAAAAAACCTATCAGATATGGGTATGATACATCTCTTGTTACTAAACATTCAATTTATATTGCAAAGGATTTGTCAAATGAAGAACTAGGTTCATATGAAGAAGCAATCACCAAATCAGAATGGAAAGAAGCTATGGATGAGGAGATTGAAGCACTCAAGGAGAGTGATACATGGGATTTAGTACCCAAGAAGGACTCCATGAAGGTAATAGGATCCAGATGGATCTATAAGTTGAAAAGAAATTCTGATGGCACAATTAACAGGTACAAGGCCAGGTTAGTAGCCAAGGGTTTTGCACAAACCCAAGGCATTGACTATGAAGAAACATTTTCTCCTATGGCCAAGATGCCAACAATCAGAGTGTTGGTTAGTGTGGCTGCATCAAAGAATTGGAACATGTACCAATTAGATGTCAAGAATGCTTTCTTGAATGGATGGATTTCAGAAGAGGTTTATATGTCATAACCTCCTGGCTATGAAGACCCTAAGAAGGTAACTTATGTTTGCAAATTAAAGAAGGCTTTATATGGATTGAAGCAGGCACCTAGGGCATGGAATTACAGGCTAACTACATACCTCCAAGACCAAGGTTTTGTCATGAGTAAGGCTGGCACTTCTCTGTTCATTAAGAGAAGTAATTCAGAGGTAATCTATATCTGTGTCTATGTTGATGACATCATCATTACAGGTAATGATGTCAATGGAATCAGAAGCATTAAAAGCCAGATGATGAAGGAATTCAAGATCAATGATCTTGGATTATTGAGGTATTTTTTGGGACTTGAATTAGTTTACACTAATTCAGGGATATACATTACTCAGAAGAAGTATGTGCAGGACATGTTGAAGAAATTTCACTTGCAGGATGCTAAAGCAGCAAGCACTCCAATGGAGGTGAACTTAAAGCTAAGTGCCCATGAAGGTGATGAAGTCCAAGACATTACAGGTTATCAAAGTATGGTAGGTAGCTTGAACAATGCTACCTTAACTAGAATTGATATTGCATATGGAGTTAGTGTGCTAAGTCAATTTATGCACAAGCCAAGGATACCTCACTTAGAGGCTGCCAAAAGAATCTTGAAGTATCTCAAGGGTACACAGATCCATGGTTTATATTTTCCTTACACTTCAGATATTGATATAAAAGTTTATTCAGATGCAGATTGGGCAGGATGCAAGGATGATAGAAGAAGCACTTCTGGATACATTTCTTTTGCGGGTGACAAACCAATTTCATGGTCTGCAAAGAAGCAACCAACTGTTGCATTGTCTTCTACAGAGGCAGAATATAGAGGGCTAGCTAATGCTACTCAAGAAGCAATTTGGATTAAGCTTTTATACACAAAATTGGGCTTATATACTAGGCCTCCAATTATCTTTGGAGATAATACAAGTTCTCTTCACCTTGCAGCTAATCCTATCTATCATGCCAGGACCAAACACATAGAAGTTCATTATCATTATGTAAGGGAGAAGTTGCTAAGCAAGGACATTCAGCTGACTTATGTGTCAATCAACATGCAATGTGCAGATTTGCTGACTAAAGCTTTGGATGGGACCAAACTTTGCAGGTTCAAATCTATGATTGGATTGCAGGATATACTTGAAGATTGAGGATGAAGACTTAAGCCAAAATGTTTGGCTTGAGGGGGAGCTGTTGGTGTAAATCACAAGCCTACACATTTGGCTTGAAAGATATCATGAAGACTCTACATGCATGAAGAACCATAGGAACATATGCTAGTGATTACTTACCACTTTACCTCATTGTAAAAGTCAATTTGACTTGGAATCTTTTGTAATCACCTACCTAATTGATTCGTGGAAAAAGGTAGCTCACTTGATTGAGAAAATATCTCCCAACCTTTAGGATCTTGATTATAGGAAGCCAAGAATTTGAATTTGAATTCAAATTCTTACACATTCCATATAAAAAGTGATCAAGAAAAGTCGCGGTAAGAGACATCACTCTCGAGCTTCATTCTACTGTCATTGAGTGTGTGTGAGGACTACATCATAGCCTACACCTCTCTACACCATTAGGCAATGCTTGTCATGCCAATGGGATTGTACACATGTTAATTTATAGATACATTTATATCATTCATCTCTGTGCTCACTTCTTGTCTACTCCAAAGTCTGTCAACTTGTCAAGGGCATATCTCAGTCAATACTCCACCAAATTCAGTGATTCAAAGCTTGTTGGATTCAGCTGAAAGTCATCTACATGCTGACAAACTTTGAAGTGATTTCATTCAGCCGATTTAGAGAAATCGTTGTCGAGGTGCTCACTGGTCTATCTCTACTACAGTCCTAAAAAGTCGGGGATAAAAATAGTTCATTATTTTACATCATTCCACTTGCAAATGTTAGCTTACTAAGCTAATTGAATACCCCTAGAAGGAATTTTATCAATTGCTACTGTGCTGGTCACACTGAGCAAAACATTCAGCAGGTGTCAAGACCAAAATAGAAGGTTGTCTTGACTTTGTGACTTCCAAAGTTATCTGTTTTGTTTCAATCATTACACACTTCATTTCCAAAGGACATAGGCCATTTCTTGGTGTCATTGGAAAGCTAAGGGAGTCTACTAATCAAGTCTGAAGCTAAAGAGGGCTGGTACAAAGCAAGTTTTAGCAGTACCTACTCAATCTCTTGGATCATCCATCCATCTTTCCCAACAATTATTTACTAATAGCGTTCTAATTGCTTATTGCAGGCTTCTTAAAGATCAATTTTTGCCAGAGGGCAATGACATGCCTCCAACACGTGGAGATGCAAAAAAACTTTTACAGTCCATTGGAATGGATTATACTAAGATTCATGCTTGTCCGAATGATTGCATCCTCTTTCGGAATGAGTATGAGCATCTCCACGTATGTCCAAAGTGTGGAGCAAATAGATTTAGAGAAGACCTTGTAGGCGAAGCAATCCCCGCAAAGGTTCTTCGCCACTTTCCTATCATTCCATGAATTGAGAACATGTTTAGATGCAAATCTATAGCTGAGTTAATGTCATGGCATACAAAGAGCAGGTCTACACATGCTGTAATGTGAGTGCCTGCTGACTCTGATGCTTGGGAGCACATAGATAGTAAGTGGCCAGAGTTTGCTAGTGAGCCTCGGTCCATATGTCTAGGCCTAGCTATGGATGGAGTAAATCCATTTGATTTACGCAGCTCTTCATGGAGCACATGGCCTGTATGTTTGGTCAATTATAACATCCCACCATGGCTAGCCACAAAGAAAGGTAATTTATTATTAGCTCTTATTGTACAAGGTAAGTATAAGGTAAAAAACATGGATGTATATCTTGCACCACTTGTGGAAGAACTGCACATTTTATGGGATGGGATTACTGTGTGTGACATGTCTCAACCTATAAGAAGACGAGACATGCGAGTGCAAGGCATACTTATGTGGACGATGCATGATTGGCCTGGTTATGGTGAATGTTCATGTTTATCGATTTCGGGTTACCATGCTTGTCCCTTATGCGGACCACGACTCAAAACACGCTATTCCAAAGCACTACGTAAAATTGTCTATGAAGGACACCATAGATATTTGCTTGATGGACATGTTTTATGTGAAGGACAAATTGGTTGACAAGTGCAACACCAAATGAAAGCTAGCGATTGGAAACGATTGTGGGATTCAGAAATTCCAATCACTGGCATGAAACAGTTGTCCGTTTTTCATGAACTCCCTTATTGGAGTGAATTATTGATCAATCATTTGGTAGACCCGATGCATATTTTTAAGAAAGATTCTTTGGAAGACTTTGATTGGAAAGAAAGAAAGCAAAGCACAAAGGGAGGACTTAGAAGAGCGAGATCGTATGCGAGAGTTGTGGGAAATTACTAAGCCCAATGGAACAGTATCGTTACCAAGAGCTCCTTGGATGTTTCGCAAGATGGAAGAGCAACAAGTGAAGAAAATAATTTCAGAGTTTCGGACACCTACTGGATGCGTGAGGTGTCTAAAGACTGCTTTCACACGAAACGATGATCTTGGAGGGCTCAAGTCTCATGATTGGCACAAGTTTTTATAGTTTGTATTCCTTGTAGCCTTAAAAGATTAGCTTTCAGAGGATGTATGAAGAACCATTTATAAAATTAGTTCTTTAGTATGGTGGATCTCTTCTAAAGAGATAAATAGAGATAGCATAGAGAGTGTGAAACTCAATGCTATCGAGGCTGTTTGTATAGTAGAGAAATACTTTCCCACAAGTATTCTCACTATTCAACTTCATTTACTGGTTCATGTGATAGATGAATTTGCAATAGCAGGAACTGTCCATAGTCGATGGATGTTCTTCTTAGAGCGCTTTATGAAGACATTAAAAGGGTTTGTTCGACAGAGAGCACGTCCAGAGGGTAGCATGGCAGAGGGATGGCTTGTACAAGAGTCTCTTGTATTCATAACTGAGTTTCTACGTATGTCGAATACTGAAATGCCTCGCTTATGGAGCGATGATGAAGATGTTCGTCTCGTAAGCGATGATTCACAAGGTAAAGGATTGCAAAGAAAAATGGATGGAGCTTTCAGAGAGAAGCAATGAAGTTTTGCATAGTTAACTCTAAGCCTATGCAGAAGTGGTTAGAAAAGTATGAGCTTCCCAAGGAGACCAACGCAATGGAAAGAGCTCAGTTTCAAAGGAATCGTTCCACTCGATTTTTTGCCTCTTCCAGAAAGTCTTCGATCTCTTCCACCTTTTCCAATGAGCAAATGGCTAGATACAGTGGTTTCACAAGCAAAGGCAGTGGGTGAAGATATCTCATAAGAAGAAGAAGAACTCACAAAGGGATGTGATTGGAAGTATACTAAATACAGTGCACTATGGTCTCATGGATGACACTTTCGGATCGCACGAATCGATAAAAATAGGTCTACTTTTATAGTTGGGTGATGATGAACTTTTTGCAAAAAAGTAGAGCGAGTGCAAGAGATGATAATGCTCAAGAAGGCCAGCTAGATTATTGTGGTGTGATTCAAGATATCTTGAAACTATCTTTTAGGAAGTTTGATTACTTTGTTTTTGATGTGAAATGGTTCAAAGTAGTCACCTCTGGAAGAAACGCAACAGTGAGGCATGATAAAAGCGGTTTGCTTCAAGTCGACTCCACAAAATTATGGACGGATGAAAGAGATACATTTGTACTTCCCGAATACTATGAGCAAGTTGTTTTTATACCAGATTCAAAAGAACCAGAGTGGCTATTTGTTTTACAAGTCGCCCCACGTAGTAGACAAATTTGTGAGAACATAGATGTAGAAGAAAGTCCATCTGTAGTGGACTCAGAGATTCATTCGATAGTCGAGGAGGAAGAGATCATTGTTTGAGAAGAAGAGGTCATTGAAGAAGACGAAATAGAGGATGAAGCAATAGATGATGATCAGGAAGAAACTAGCACAGCAAGCGATTTAGATGTCATCAATATAGAGATAGATATTCTCAGTGCATCGGATCTCCAAGAGGATGCTAGACTAGAGGATTTTTGAATCAGACACTTATACATACTAATTTATTTTTTTGCTAGGTTTTTTTTTACACTACCATTTCTCTATATTACCTTTATTATCACATGCTAATTATTTGAGTTCTTTTGTTACAGAGCACGATGGGAGACAATCCTCCAGCCACTCCACAGTCCATGATAGAGGAGCATTTCTTAGAGTTCAACTCTCAGGTACCTCTCGCGTATATGGCTGCTGCGTCACAGTATTGGATCGCTCGTGGTAGCACTTCCCCCGCCTTACTCCTGACGGCCTCACTCCCACTGGTGTCACTCTTGTCGGCGTCACTCCTGCGGGTGGTCTACTCCCGCCGGAGGTATGTCTCCAAGCTTTATGACTCCACCACGACCATCTTTTCAGCCATCGCCTACTGTTTCTAGTAGTAGATATGTGCGTTCGACACCTAAGCGCAATACAGGTTCTGGCCCGTCTCGTAGGTCGAGGTCATGCTCTGGAGTAGGAGGTTCTAGGAGTGGATCTACAGGTAGGTCTGGAGGAGGCGGCTGTTGTGGAGGCAGTGCGATGGACGTTGTGTCACCCGCTTCTACTCCTAGGACGAGTACCTCAGATGTAGGTATGCCACATGGTACACCATGTACACCTTGGGGTGCTCGTGACCATGATGACTCCAAGGTGTATAGTATCCGAGATGGAGCTCTGGTGATGGATGCGACTGGCAAAGCAATGTGTGCACGTATACAACAGCTTTGCTCCATACAGTTTGGACACTCTATCATGTTGAAATGGAGTGAACAAGATAAAGATCAAAGAATTATATCACGCAGATGATTTATCAGGAGTTCCGACCAGCCGATGGACAACCTCTTGTCATTTCAGAGTGGATTCTGCACACCCCACGTGAAGTTATGTCCCATCGACGATCTAAGGCTCGTGATGCTTTCAGAGCAGGCTTACCAAAGCCTATATGGTTAGATTCTGAGAAGTGGGATATGATTCGTGATGAGAAGCAATAGACTTCTGACCGATATCGCCAGCAACGAGATGGCACAACCACATGTTTAGGTACGGTTGGACCTTCACATTTGGACAGCGACGGATATGACACGATGCGACACGAGTTTGTAAGTACCATTTGATTTATTGAATTTGTTTGTGTTAATCTTCTCATGTATGTTCCTCTAATCATTAATGTTTTGTATATTTGTTACAGGAGCTGGTAATGGGTCATCCTCCAACACGAACGGAAGAGGCTTATGGATATCATCATGGATTGACTGCACTATTGGAGGACTTGGAGGGACGCGGTGCGGTCGTTTCATGGGAGCATTTGCGATGAGGTGATGAATTTATCAACTTGGTTTTACTTGTTGTTTGTAAATCTCATGTGAATTTATCTCATTTCATGAATGTTCTTTGTTGCAGGACTGTTAATATGGAACATTCTTTGCATGTGTATGACAATGGCACACCAAAATTTTGTATTTGATTTTTATATGGCAATGCAATGCTTTGCCACATTTTGTAAAAGCGTCATATATGACAGCGGTTTGCCACGCTCTTGTACATGCTTCATTTATGAAATATATAACTCTTCTTGTACATGGTTCATGGTTCATGGTTCATTCTGATTATCTCTTTTGTGTCCAATAATATTCTGTTTTATGAAATCACCT
>CM035444.1:73119937-73124937 GCA_020310875.1 Ceratopteris richardii
GAATAATTTTGCAGCTTGAGGTGCAATCAAAGTTTTTCTACATGGAGTGAAATATGCATATTTACTAAATCTATCAACTATTGTCCAAATCATATCATTATGTGATGAAGTGATGGGAAGACCTGTGATAAAATCCATAGAAATTTGTTCCCATGGTTCATTTGGAATGGAAAGTGGCATTAATAATCCAAATGGTTTACCATGATGATGTTTGACATGCTGATATACAATGCATTGAGAAAACATAATGTGCAATATCTTTTTCCATGTGTGGCCAAAAGAAGAAATCTTTGCAAGCAGAAATGGTGCTCTGTATGCCTCTATGACCCATGTAAGATGGTTCATGCATTTCTTTAATGACAAAAACTTTAAAAGCTTGGGTTATGCACAATCTATGTTGAAAACAAAGAAAACCATTATGAAATGTATAATGTTCATCAGATAAAGATGCACCATTGTTGAAGTCATGCCATGCACGTGAAAAATACAAATCAGATGCATAAGTGGAAACCATTTCTTGAAAAGAATGTATTTGGATGGTAGAAATATTATGCAAAACAACAGAATATGAAGGAAAACGGCTAAGAGCATTAGCCACAACATTAGCTTTACCAGACTGATATTGGATCATGGGTTGGAAATTTTGAATGAATGATGCCCATTTAAGATGCCTATCAGAGATTAAGGGTTGATTTAATAAATGTTTAATAGCTTGTTGATCGGTTTTGATTAAGACCTCATAGCCCATAAGATAGTGTTTCCAAATTCGCAAAACATGCACAACTGCTAACAATTCTTTATCATACGTACTATAATTCTTTTCTGAGGGCTTAAGCTTCCTACTCTCAAATGCAATGGGATGGTCATTTTGCATTAAAACAACACCTATTCCTGAACCACTAGCATCAGTAACGACATGAAAGGGTTGTGAAAAATCAGGTAACTGTAAAACAGGTGCATGTGAAAGTGCATGTTTCAGTTTTTCAAACCTTCACCTGAAATAATATGTCCTAAATACGGTCATGAAACCCTATCATGCATACTTTAAGTGCATTTTTAAACAATTATGGTGCATAGACAAGGTAAGAATTAAGGGCTCTATAATCAATGCACATTCGATAAGTTTTATTCTTCTCTACTAAGAGAATTGGTGCTCCAAATGGGGAAGAACAAGGCCTTATAAGTCCTTTTTGTAGTAGGTCTTTTACTTGGTTTTCTATTTCCCTTTGATGTAGTAGGCCATGTCTATAAGGTGCTTTATGAGGAGGAGAACTACTAGGGACTAAGTCTATGCTATGGTCAAAGGATCCTCGAGATGGTGGTAGTTCAAAAGGATACTCAGACATAAAACAATCCTTATAAGTACTCATGAAAGGTTTATATGCATCAGGAAGTGTATGAGTATAATCATTGATGATGTTCACAAAAACAATGCATGAGTTGAATCCTTTCCTAAATGCACGCTTTACTTGAGTGTGACTTATCAATGGAAATGGCTGAAAATCATGCCGTGCAGACAAACTAATGACTTGACCTTTAAATTCAAACTTAAAGGTATGTGTATGGTATTCAATACGTGGGTTATAATGGTGACGAAAAGGCATACCTAATATAACATCGTAAGATTGCAAAGGTGCAATTAAAAATGTTCGTGAATCAACATATGGGCCTATGCTAATCGTAACATCTTGCACTTCTCGTGTTACATTATAACGACTACCTTGAAATGCAGCTTTCGCTTTATACAAGGAAGGAAACGTTTGTAATTTAAGTTCTTGTACTAATAAATGTGAAATGAAGTCATGTGAACTACCATCGTCATGTAGAATTTTAACTAGTTTGTTATTTATTGTACCCTGCATGCAAAGTAGAGAGTGAAGAGAGATATTGTTACCCAAGGTACTTAAGTCCTTCTCCAATGATTCCTCTGTCCAAATAGGAGGAATTTCTTCATTATGGACCTCCATGTTATGCAATTGAGCTGTATCCGATTTCATGTGAAAAGGTCGCAATCTGCACTTTATTTTTGTATGTCTAGGTTTACCACAATTCGAGCAAGTTATTCATGGTCGCTTATGTTGGGCATCCACCGTTGAAGTTTGAAGGGTAGGTGGTTTGGTTGGTTGGAGAGATGAAGCAACATGTGGAGTTGAGTAATTAGAATGTGGAGGACGAGGAAAACTAGGGTAAGATGGGGCATTAAAATTATGCTTCAGAGGAAGATGTGGTTTAACAAAAAATGGTCATTGACGTGGTTGTTGTAGTCGAAGTGACTTGGTTATGGACTGGAATTCTTTTTCTGCATCATAGGTGAAAGATATAGCTTCATTGAGGGTTGTAGGTCATAGGGTGTGAAGCTTAGCTTTGATTCCCACCTCTAAACCACCTTCGTATTTCTACTGCAAGCTATCATCCGGAACATCTTCAAGCATTCGAACAAGTAGTAAATTTTGCCAGAACCTCTCTGTGTAGGTGGTAACCGTATCACCCTCCTTCCATGTAAGGGTCGTCCATGCACGTCGAACATGTAAATGGTATTGAGGAGGAAGAAAAGAATCCTTCACTTTTTCTTGGAAAGCCTTCCACGTTGTTGGACGCTCTGTACTATGCCGCAGGACATTCCACCAGAGTTGAGCTTTTCCTACTAAATAGTTAGTGGCAAATTTAACTTTTTCACTTTCAGCATACATTTCATCAGTATAAAAATCATCAAATTGTGACAGCCAAGAAAGGACTAAAGGCCCATCCTTTCGGCCATCATATCGTAGAAACTGGTAGTTTCTAGTACCAATCTTCGAATGAGTAACATCAGATTGGGCAGAAACAATAGCTTTTACTACTCTCATAAGGTTGTCTTCCTCAGTTTGTATCTTTTGGAGAACTTCATCATGTTGTCGGATCTCATTCTGAGCTCCTCGAAGCTCATGCCGCAAAAGCTCTAGTTGTTGTTTGAGTGTTGCCTCAGGTAGAGGTGAATTACTATAATCCTCCATGGTGCTCTTGGACCCTTAAGCTAGTGCTTTCTTCTCGGGATGTACCCTCAGGAAATGTACCCTAGCAGAGTGTACCCTGTCTGGATGTACCCTGATGTACCCTGACAGGATGTACCCTGGTGTACCCTGAGAAATGTACCCTCAGAAGTGTACCCTGAGAAGATGTACCTTGAGACGCGCCGCGTCGTGTCGCACCGTGCTGCCTTGAAAAGTAAGAAAAACTGCAAGTTATGTTAAATATAAGAGGAGAGAACTTGAGTGACAACTCCAAGAAAGAGTGTAGTGGTAAAAGTACTTCCCTTGTAAGTAGGAGGTTGTGGGTTCAAATCCTCCTACCTTAGGGAATCTAAAACTCTCTATTGCCACTCAAAATTAAAATTGCCTCGCGCGTAGCCAACGGTCTCCAAGGGAGCCTTGGGTTCCAATGTTGCCAATGTATTGCCTAAGTTATTGCCTAAGTTCTTTGCCTTAGTTGACGCCGAAGGAGTAAACATAGGAGCAAAGGTAGGAGCAAACGTAGGTTCTGGTTCTGGAACTGGAACAGAAACGAAAACAGAAATCGGAACTGGAGACGGAGACGGAATCGGAATCGGAATCACAAACAGAGAACAAAACCCTCCATATTGACGCATGCAGAGATCTGATACCGCTGTTGATAGGATCTTACCTCACGCGCACACAGAGGTTACGAACATAGAAAATACACAAAAAAAATAGAGACGAGAAGAGACGAGACTCAACGCAGTATTGGGTGCAATCTCCCCCCATGCACTCTATTTCAACAGTCCACAGAGTGCATGTATTTATAGGAATTTTTGATTGCGTCGAAAAGATGGTTACATGAGAGTGGCTTCGAAAAGCAAGCGTGAAACTAAAAGTTCGTAACTTTTACAGAAAGCCATTGCTTTCAATAACAGAAACTGCGGTCTACAACGACCCTTATTTTAACCATTACTTTTCTAACTGTTTCTAACAATAGAACCTTCTATGTGAGTTTATTTACAAGCTAAATAAATTATTATTCGGATTATTGATATCCACCCTGCCTTGCACGCTCCTCACGAACCTTCACCTGCTATATCAAAAACATCAAAAACACATTAATACATTAATAATTTAACACTCCATCAATGCATTGTTCAACATATTCCATAAGTTATAACACAAAACTTTTCCTTTCATAAAATTATTTATGAGAGTAAATTTTATCTTTCACCCTCTACTTCCATCCATAGTATTTGTACATCTAAAAAAATGGATTATATATATATATATATATATATATATATATATATATATATATATATATATGTGTGTGTGTGTGTGTGTGTGTATGTGTGTGTATGATATGTATGTGTGTATGCATGTGTATGTGTGTGTACATATATGTGTGTATGCATGTATGTGTGTGTATATGTGTGCATATATGTATGGATGTGTGTATGTATGCATGTGTGTGTATATGTGTGTATGCATGTATGTGTGTATATGCATGTATCTATATGGGTGTGTATGTTTATGTGTGTATGTGTGTGCATATGTGTGTGTATTTGTTTGTATATATGTGTATGCGTGTTTATGCATGAGTGTATATGTATGTGTGTGTGTATGCATATGTGATTGAGAGTCCAATGTGTTACACCACACAACTCTGACATATGTTGTATTTTTTTTGAAAGAGGACTTCGATCTTAACATCTATAGCTCCGAGAGTTTGAATTAATTGACAGTGAGATTGTACGATGAAGGACATAATACCCATGTGATCTTCAAAATTCCAGAGGAGTTGGGCTAGAACACCTAGAACTTACTAGGGATGAGCACACCTCGAAAGCCTCTTATCTTCGAAAGTGTGCTAAGGAGAAGAACTAGGAAAGGACATTCCTAAGACTAGATCAAAAGACTAGTAAAAGTAATGAAACATTGCCACAACACACACGACCCTTAATCCACCATTGACACATAATCCACCAAGAATGCCCGAAGTGAAATAGAGATATCCCCAAA